>JAPKLY010001003.1:50030-82246 GCA_026898435.1 Prunella vulgaris
TATTCCATGCTAAATTACTCAAAATAACACATTTTAACTTTGATGATACAAAACGATGCTAAAGGTTAGAGCTATCGATCTAAGCAAATACATAGTGAATCCTACTACAACACTAGGGAAATTTAGTAGCAGAGTGTTGTTCAAAGTATGCTTTGAGTGCTTAGATTCTTGAGAGCTTTCTCTTGGAAATTTCCCGTTAGCCTTGAATTGGTAAAAGGCTCTCTGTATTTATAGTCTAGATTCAAAATAGATCCGTTGGAAGAGATCTGCCCAAATCTTTCCTATTTTAGGGTGGTTGCAGGCTAGATGTACTATTGACCTAATTCCCATGCTTAAACTGGAAATATTTGTCCCGCCGCCTGCAACTCTGAGACGCATTAAATGTTGCATTAATTGCTGCGCAGACTCCGTACAAGCGTGTCAAGAAACGATTGGCTCTCCGTAAAAATGACATTTGTCCTTTCCTCGTACATTCAATACTCTGAGTTTCTTGTTAATAGCTCTGCCTGAATGTTTGTCTTTATTGGAGTCTTACTGACATTCTCTTTGTCTCTTTGTCCCATAGCATAAATAACCTTTTTGCTTTGAACTTACATGGGTAAGGTAAACTGACTCAAGGCCTAAGTCAGGTGTTACGAGCATCAGCTCAGCCTGGTAGGTTATTCAGCCCGGCAAGTTGTAACCTTTTTACTTTGGACTTACATGAATCAGATAAACTAACTCAAGGCCTAAGTCAGGTCTTATAAGCATTCAGCTCAGCCTGATAGGTTACACTACATTGCCCTTCACTGACTAAGTTCTGTCCTGAGCATGCTTAGTGTACTCAGTAGAATCATCAGTCAGTGGCTTGTCCGGATTGTCTTTAGGATGGATCTTCAGGTCTTGGTCTTCAGCTTCAGTTCAGGCAATCTTCAGCAAGACTAACTCTGACTTCTTCAGGGCAGTTTGTACTTCAGACTTCAGGCAATTGGGTCGACTCCAATCTTCTTCAATCTTCAACACGTTCCCCCTGAACTGAATCCCTAACCTGACTATCATGATCTAGACAGTCCTGACTAACTGAACTTAGGCAAATCATCAGGGGTTTTGGGATCTAATCAAAACACTCAGATTGTCCCAACACTAAATTTGAGGGGGAATGTTCATCTAAATCTCACATTCAGGCCTAATCTACTCAACATGTACTCAAGAATATTCCCACAACTCACAGAAGGCACAAAAGTCAACAAGATCAAAAGGAATAACAATGTCTGCGCCTGTGCAGTGTAGGCATAAAAAAAATGAAAATAATCACTCCCCCAAACTTAGAGATTTGCTAGGCAACTCTAAGTTTGGGTTCGTGGTACCTCAATCTGCATCAAATAACTCATATCTTCAAAACAGCACAATTCACTTCCTCTTGTGTCCTTTTGCACTCAATCATCTCAAACCTAGATTCCAATAATTAGAGAGAAACAGAGATTAATAAAATCAAATCAAAAGAAAACCTAAAGAAATAAATAAAAGCAAACAAAGAAAATGGGTTGCCTCCCATTAAGCGCTATTTTTATTATCCTATGCCAAACTTATTAGTTAAAACACAAACTCCTCAACGGAATGGCCAAGGATAATAGTCCTTCTTGCCATTGTACTTTACTCTTTGAGGTTCACGGTCAAGGACACCGTTGTAATGAGTACGTCCATCATCTCTCTTCCCTCTCTTCACAAACAAACTCCCCTCATTCTTTCTATCTCGAATTTCTATCCACCCTTCCTCTTTTCGATCAAGAATCCCTAAGTTTTTCTTCAACTCTACCTTTAGATCGACCCTGTGAAGAGGTAAAATAAAATCATTAGTAGTATCAAAATCAGTTAAAGTATAAGTAGAAGAATTTAAAGGATTACAAATTCTCTTCAATTCTACTTCCGCTCCTTCCTGATTTTCTTCCTCTTTTTCAACAAGTGAATTGACCTTTTCAATCTTATCACTTGGGTCATCTGTTTCTCCCTCTCTTTCTCCTTCTTCCACCATACTCTGCACCTGCATCTGCATTTCACTCACAATTTGGCTCAAGGATTGAGTCATTTGAGCCATCTGGTCTATCATCCTATGAGTTGCATCATGTATCTCCTCGTCTCGTTTCTCACTTTCATCCAACTTCTGGACTATGAGGGCCAACATATCTTCCACCGAAGGTCTCACTTCCTCATACTGAGCATAAGGTGGTGGTTACTTCCATAGGTAGAAGAAACAGAAGGTACATAATTGTCCTGGTCTAGGTATTGAGAGTACTGCTGGTAAGGTGGTGGATAATATGGCTCTAGAGGTGGATATAGAGAATAATGTGGATCAGGAGGAAGTGGGGGATAGTAATCTTGAGTAGGTGAAAAGTATTGATCAGGAGGCGGTGGGTAATATGGATCAGGAGGAAAGTGGTACTCTGGCTGATATGGATGATAATAAGGTGGAAACTGCTGGTTTTGAGACCAGTAGTCGTCTCCTTGCCCCTCGTACTCGATGAAATCGTCCATCGGGGCTGCTCCTGAGACAAAAATAAATATCAAATCGATTCAAACAATTAAATAAACAAACACTCGTTACCTCCCCGTCAACGGCGCCATTGACTTGTTCTATTTTTTTGCAAATAAACAAAATTCAAACCCTCAAGAGGAAGGGATCGTGTAGTAAGTGCAAATATAGGGACAAGTAGTATCGAACCCACAGGAGATAAACTAGGAGTGAATTGTTTGTTAATTGTTGAATTTAAAGAGAAATAAAAAAAATTCTTACAAGGAATTGAAATTGCAAATGAGGGGTTTTTCCTAAATTCTAAAAATATAAACTTATGCACAAAGAAAAATAAAACTAACTAACTTTCAAGTGAAAGTGCAAGAGAAGTGTACTCTAATTATGATCCTTTAGAAATTCCCCCTATTAGTTTAGACCAATTAAGAACCTAAGTTTGTTCGAATTGAAATATCAAAAGCCACCACATAATTAAATCTAATACTCATAGACAAGTGATTAGACTATGTTATCTATCATCGACAAGTCAGGATAAGTGCATCTAGAGCCCTCATTCTCGCCTTCAAGATAAATTAATATTCTAGGGTGTTGAATAATTTAATTCTTTCCCGCAAGGGTACTTAAATTATCCTATTCGGCTCTCACCGATTATTACTATGGTGTTTTATGTTGTCGTCCTCAGCTAATTAACACGACTGGTCCAAACATTAGCCCAATTCACAAGAATCCCAATCTAAGAATCATATAATCGCATAAATATATTTCAAACATCTAATGGTCTTAAAAATGCATGAAAATATATAAATGAAACCAAAACTCCTAAATTGTTATCTCACAATAATAACACAATATAAAATAAAATCTCAATTGAACATAAAATTGTTCTATCCTAATAGGGGTTCAACCTAATTTCACATAACTAGAGTACAAAGAAAACTAGTGCATAACTCTAATAGAAATCATAACATAAATTAAATAAAAAAAATCATCTAACCCTAACTATTAAATAATGAAATAAAAGAAAAGAAATCACGTCTCTGTTTTAAGAAAAGAAGAAATAAAATAACCTAATTCTAATGTTCCGAAAAGAATTGAAAACTACTCTACTATCTACTGTTTGAACTAGGGATGGTAATGGGGCAGGGCAGGGCAGGGCGGGTATCTTAGAACCCATGTCTGCCCCGCCGCCCCGCCTCGCCCTGCCCCATGCCCCACTGCGGGGCAGAACATTGTGCCCCATGCCTGCCCCATGTTAATTTTATACCAAAATATAATATATATTTTAGACAAATAAAAAATTATTTTAAAATAAAATTAATGCAATAAATTTATCGAAATATATTCACAAAAATAATTTTACATTAGAATTATAATAAATAAATAATATAATTTTAAATTTATTTAATATATTATAAATGTAGGATATTAATTTTATTTTATATGTTATAAAATATTATATATTATAAATATTATATATTTATTTAATATATAAAATGGGGCAGGATGGGGCAGGACGGTGCAGTAAAAATACAAACTCATGCCTGTCCTGCCCCATGCGCAGGGAGGGGCGGGCTGCCCCACTCTCAGAATAGGGCGGAGCGGGGCTGCCCCAAATGGAGCAGGTCAGGGCGGGCCGGCTACGGGCCGGGTCATTTTGCCATCCCTAGTTTGAACAAACGGAAAATTGAAAAAAATAAAACCTACTCCTAATCTGTTCTTCTCTCTTCGAAAACTCACATATATGTATATTTCCTCCCCCTTAGTGTAATTGGGCCCAGAAATTTTTAAAACAAAAATTGGGCTTTAACAAAAGGAAATAGAAGTTGGGCCCCATTTTCTTCCAATTTACCAGAGATGTGGATCTTTCTGTGGATACGGCGTCGACTTCAGGTGGTTATGCGACGGCTTCAGGCGATCGATGAATGGTTTCGATTAGAGAACAGGGCCTGGCGCGCGGAGATGAGCGGCGCGATTGGTTATCCTTTGAGAAGCGGCCGATTGCAGAGGAGGCTTTAATGGCGGATTTTGATTGGAGGCGTCGATGGGATCGCGTCGGAGGTGTGAACGGTGGTTCGATTCCGGCATAGATTCTCGAACAGCTGAGAGAGGTTTCCGGCGAAGTAGGTGATGTAGCAAACGGGCTGTGCGTTGATTCCGAAACATCTTCCGGTGACATGTGCGATGCGGCGGTGAGACAGATTTGTGCTGCAGTTTTGTTAGGTGTGGGAAGCGAGGACGAATTCCAGGGAAGACAGGGTCGTCACTGCTTTGGCTGAGAACAGAGGTTGAAGATTGGTGTAGGCATGTGACAGAGGTTGGGGGTTTGTGCAATTTGGTTTAAGCTGTGCTTGTAGGCGATGGACTGCTCTCTCTGGCAGATCACAATTGTAGAGAGTGGACCCCACCAGCTGTATATTGGATTATTTTTATATCTTTTCTTGTGCTTTTGCTCGAAATTATTTCAAAACCTGTAAAAATTTCAAACTAATTCATTTCATGGTAATTGAGCACAATTAGTCAATTTTATGTAAATAATTACGAGAAATTCACTAAACTTGGTAAATTAAGTACACAAATTTCGAGTAATTTTCACACCAATCACTTTGCAGATGCTAAGTATTTTATTAAAAACACGAAGCCTACAAAAGTTGAAGACTGTCCTTTGAAGGGAGCAATAGAAGATAAACAAGATGGAAAGGATGAGACTTCTTCCGGCTACGCAACCTTGTGAAGACACTGAAGCGTTAGAAGAATTGACACTTCTTTTGACCAAGCTCGACGTTGTAAAGAAACCTTCACAACCACTCAAAGGATTCACTCGTCCCATCCGAGGAGCTAGGACCGAACATGGAGATATATCGGAAGCCGTAATCATGGGGGCATATGGTCCTCAAGCCTTCAGCCTTCTTGTCAAAGCCGGATACGATCCACAAGGAAATAAAGCGTCAAAAAAGTCACATCATGAATCATCTAAGAAGTTGGAATCCACTCCAAAAGTACCAAGAAGAGGTGGTCTCACCATCAAGAGCACGAGGTTTGGCTTGGGGTATACCGTCCAAAGTCTCGTACGCATCGCCATCAAGAGAGCAAGTGCAAATCAAATCATAGATAAAGAAGTCCCATCAATGGAAGAGGCATCTGATGAGGATAAGAGAAGAATGAAACGAACATCTGCTTTTGAAAGAATGAGAAATAAGTGCCAAAGATCGGGAACAGTCTTCAAAAGATTAGGACCGCAAGGGAGACTAAGTCATCGAAAGTCAGCAGCTCTTTACGAGACGTTGGGTGATTAGGGTCATAATTGCTTGTTTTAGCACTCATTTCTATATGCTTTTGGTGATATTATGTTCATATTTGACCCTATTATGCTATACTTTGTGTATTTAACACTTTTTTGCTAGAAAGTTGTGATTGTATGTGAAAATGAGCAAAACGAGAAAGAAACGATCAAAATCGAGAAAAGTCCTAAAATCTGAAGTGGAGCCAAGGGAAGAAATTAATGTTCCATGCTGAAGAGGTTGAAGAGAGGGTTGAAACGAAGGAAGATTCGAGTCAATCGGAGTCCTAGAACTCAAGATATGACAAAAACGAGGAAGTCGCGCATCGACCGACACCAAGGACCCAACTCGGCAGGAGGTCTTCACAACTCGGCAGCACATACACACAAGTCGCACGTCCATGTACTGGATCGGCAGCCCTTGCACCGCACACGCTGCCGCGCGACCAAGCTCGGCAGGCACCAAGGCTGTGCTCGGCAGGAAAGGAAAGCGCGCGACCAAGTTGCCGATCAAGATCAACAGCCATCACGTTGAAGCACAGCAAACATGCAAAGCGCGCGATCAAGGTCGGCAGCCTTCAAGCTTGTGATCGGCAGCAGTTCAGAAAATTCGGATTTTCAGGGCTAGTTTCGTATTTTCCCGCATTTTAATGAAGGGCATCTTGGTAATTGATCAAAGGGTACTTCACACACTTATATATCAGATATCCAAGGACATCTTGGACATGAGATTTCATTATCTTAGATTTCATACATCATCATAATCTCTCTCTAGATTAGGAGAAGTTAGAGGTAGTTTCCATTTGGGTTTCTTAGATTTTTACTTCCGATTTCTACAATAACTTTCGATCTACCATACGGATCTTCAATCCGTTTTCTCCTCCATTCTTAGCATAGTGAGAGCTACATTTCTAACTTTCGAATTTTGATTTCCATTGGCGGATCGTTTTTTAGCATTTAGAGGTAATTTGTATCTTTTCAATTCCCATTGTAATATGTAATATTTCTATATTTCCTTTACAATTCCTGCATAATGATGAATGTAGTTAGTCGAATTTCTCTTTTGTTTACCAAATTAGCCATGGGCTAATCCCTTTATGTGTTAGTGTATGACTCCTATGGAGTAATATGGTGTTTAAGTTGATCTTATGAATGCTTTGAGATGTTGTATGATCGATTCTCTAAATTGATTTTGTATGAATGCCTAGGATGCATAATTGATTGAAAGGGACATTAGGGAGTTAGTCTAATACGAGAGTTGGGCTATTTTCCTAAATCTTCTTGCTATTTGGCCAATGCATGCTAAGTGTTTGATTAAATTTCTAAGATAGTGAGAATTATCTTTAGTGAATTGGATGAATAATTAGAGGCTCTAATGTGTATCTAGGGAGACCTTTGCATGTTAGAGTGGCTTGCCAATTGATTGTACAATACCTCATTGCATGAATAAGTGATACTACACCATATGAAACATAGGATAGTACACTAATACATCTCTCTCACAACTTGCTCACTTTGCAAAACAAGGTGATAGGTAGTTTACTCTTTTGACACATTAGTAGACAATAGATACCGATTCCCTTTTAATTGCTTTGTTGTTTTCGAATTGGAACAATAATAATACCTTACAATCCACCATCTCCCTGAGTTCGATAAATAATAAACTTGGTCAAACTTGCCACGATGATAACGAATGCTTACACTTGCGTGAAGACACCATTTAGGTAAATAAGTTTTTGGCGCCATTGCTGGGGAGACGGCTAGTTTGTTTGGTTGTTTGTTGTTTCTTTCATTTTTGAATTTTGGTGATTTTGTGAGAGTTTTGATATTCTTCTCTTTGTAGGTATATGCACACAAGGAGTCAAGGGGGAGACTTATTACCCTTTGAATTGTATCTTGAGAATAGCCTACGAAGGAGAAGAAGAGAAGCTAGATTGAATCAAGAGAATATGGAGAACAAAATGAATGAAGCTAGAGAAGAAATGAGAGAAGAAGAGCCATTGAGACAACAAGTGCATAATGGTGATGAGCACTTGGCTCAAAGAGAGGTTCCCCAACCACAACAACAACCTATACCACATCCATACCAACCTTATCCACCACCAAATCAACCTTACTACCCACCACAATATCCTAACTATCCAAATTACCCAATAAACCAACAATACTACCCACCACCACCACATAATTACCCATACTACCCATACCCACCACCACCTCAACATCAAAGACCACAAATTGTAAACCAACCTCAAAACAAAGAACCACTACTTCATGACTACTTTGAGCCAAGAGTTAATGAGCACTATGATGGGATAAAAAGGCCACCGATAGATGCTGAGAAGTTTGAGCTTAATACCAATCTCTTGAAGTTGTTAAAAGAGTCTCCATTTGAAGGATCGAGTGATCGAGAAGATCCAAATGCTCACCTTAATAACTTCATGGAAATCTGCGACACGATCAAGTATAAAGGGATGTCGGATAATGAGAAGAAGCTCTGTTTCTTCATCTTCACCTTCACCTTGAAGGGTCGAGCTAAGCTTTGGATACAATCTATGAACCCGAAAGCAGCCACATGGGAGGAGTTAAGCTCACAATTTCTCAAGAAATTCTATCCTCCATCCAAAATGCTAAAGGCGAGGGAAGAGATAAAGAATTTCTGACAAAAGGCGAGAGAAACCATATCTAGTGCTTGGGAGAGGTACCAAGCCTTGCTTTTGGCTTGTCCTCAAAATGGTTTGAGGGAGGAAGACATTCTTTTGACGTTTACCATTGGATTGCATGAAGGAAACACGAATTACTTAAATTTTTATGTTGGAGGCTCGGTTTGGACGAGGACCATTCGACAAGTGAATGAAATTATTGTGAACATCGCAGCAAACGATGCATTTCAAAGGGAAGCCACCAGTGGAACGGGTGATCGAGTTTCTCTCCTTGAGGAAAATATGAGAAACGTGTTGAATGTGGTCTATGGAGGCCAAAACCAAGCTCCAGCCCCTATGAAAGTAAGTGTTGTTGAAAGTATTCCTCTTTCCACAACCTCTACTCAAGAAGAAGTGAACTACATGGGTCGTCCTCAATACGATAATTCTTTTCCCAATAATCAAAGGCCACCATATATTGCTCCACCTTTTAGACAACAAAGGGGTCCATATCAAAATCAAGGAAATCCTCCCTACAACCCTAATAGAAGGCATGAGAACTTTTCATACTCCAATCCCAATGGGGCAATTCAATTGCCACCCGGGATTGATTCGGGATCAAAGCTGCCTAATAATGAGGGTAAGGGGAGCGTGGAAGACACCTTGGCGCTGATTTTCAAAAATATGGAAGATATACGAGTGGAATTTAGAAAGGCAATCAATGAGACGAACAAAAAGTTTGATGACTTGTATGCTTCACAAGGAAACCAAATCAAGAGCTTGGAATTTCAAATTGGGCAAATTGCTTCTTCCGTAAGCCCACAAGTCAACAAAGGTAAATTCCCTTCTACAACCGAAATTAATCCTCGTGAGCATTGAAATTCAATTATGTGTGTGGAGATTGTGAAGGAAAGGGGAGGGAATGATCCTTTGAAAATTTTTCACGATGAGATAGTGGAGGAAGCATTTTGTAGTGACAAGGTGAAATTGGTGAAGGGTAATGAGAAAGGCTTGGGGGTAGAAGAGAGAGTGACGAAAAAAAGGAGAATGAGAAAGGGAAAATAAAAATAGGGGGTGAGGTAAGATTGGGGGAAGAAGGGATGGTGGTTGAGAAAGAGAGGATGGAAGTTTCAAAGGGAGTGAAAGAAAAGCTTGATGGGAGGCTCAAGAAATTTCTTGATTTGTTCACAAAGTTATATGCGAATATGCCTTTCAAAGAGGCCATAGAGAAAATGCCTACGTACACGAGATTCTTGAGAGACCTCATGTCGAAGAAGAAGAAAAAGGAGCCCAAAATTGTTAAACTCACTCATGAAAGTAGCAAGCTCATTATGAAACATCTCCCAAAGAAGCTCAATGATCCGGGTAGTTTCACCTTGGATTGCCATATTGAGGGAAGCACGAAGATCAAGGCTTTATGTGATCTTGGGGCTAGTGTGAACGTTATGCCTTTATCCATAGCTCAAAGGCTTGGATTAAAGGATATGAGGCCCATGTCACGTAATCTATATATGGCGGACAATTCTAAGGTGCAACCCAAAGGTATGGTGGAAGATGTTGTAGTCCAAATTGGCAAGTTCTTATATCCGGTCGACTTTGTTATTTTGGATATAGAGGAGGATAAAACTACTCCCCTAATTCTTGGGAGACCTTTCCTTGCGACCTCGGACGCATTGATCAATAGTAAAAAAGGTAAGGTTACTTTTAGGATGAATGATGAGAGAAATACGTTCTCTGTTTATGATTCCTTAACGAGTTCCCCAAGAATTGAGGGTGAAAATGCAAGCACGGTGATGAGAACTTGTGATATTGAGAGTGAAGTGAGTGAAAAGAGTCCTTTTGAGAAGAAGAAAAAAGTGAACGAAGACAAGGGGGTAAAGAAAGGAGTGAAGAACGTAAGTTTTTGGAGGAGGAGATTGAGTGATGTAAGTCACTCAAATCTCATTGATCTTCATGATACTTGAGGTTAAGAGTCGTCTGGCTAGGGGACGTTAAATCCAAGCGCTAGGTGGGAGGCAACCCACCCTTATATCCTTTGAGTATCCTTTGTTAGTTAGATTTTTGTGTTGATTCTATGATTTTGGGATTTGGAAGTAAATTGTGCTATTTCATTTTGGATTGTTAATTGTGCTTAATTGGTAGTTTGGGGGAGTTTATATTGACATGGTAGGATTGGTTTTGGATGGTGTTGTGCTTGCTAGTATGTAGAATTATGCTTAAATTGATTAATATGTGCCATATTCATCATTCCTTTACAATCTTTTAGGATTTACAGTCCGAAAAAGTTTGGGGGCCTATCACTCTTCATTTGATATTGATTGATGATGTTTGTTGTGGTTAATTATGATTGGGAGAGGTGTAGGAAAATTAAATTCAAAATTGTGGAAAAGTGGGTCCGATCGTGGTTTTTCACTGGTGACCGAGTGCCGGTGCATTAGCGATCAAGCTTTTTACGTCGACTCGAGCGAAAAATGGGCACTCGACCGGAGGGAGGTTCCAGCGTCCGAGCGGCTCACCAAGGCGGATCGAGCGCGCCTTCCGACGTAAGTTCCTTGGTCCATTTTTCGTGTTTTGACCACACATTCTTCCTACACCACTGTACACTTGATTCCACACAGAAACACACACATTTTACACCACATTCTTGCACACACACTTTTCCAATACACATGAAGAGGAGAGGAAAAATTCTTGGAATTCAAACTCTACATTTCTTCTCTGACCTCCTTCCATAGGTATGTTTTCTATACTCCCTTCTTACTCATGCTTGTTTACTTACTTCCTTTTCCTTTTGATAGTTAGATTGATGATATTTTGCCTTGGATTTTTGATGAGGATGTTTAGTATTGTTCTTTATTGTGCATTACATGATCTTGTCTCCACTTCTTTGCCAAACTTTTTAGACCCTTGGTCCAAAAAAGTTTGGGGGGTGTGATCGTTTCGTCATTCTCATTGCAATGCTATTTTTAGATTGATTTTGAAGGTATTCCTATGCTTTGATGCTTATTGTGTTGATGAGCTCTTGTTTTGCTTGTTATTTTTGGCCATATTGTGGCTTATTTTTTAGTAGTGAATTCATGAGATATGCTTATTGTTGTGTGGATGAGTTGAAAGTCATGATTAGTGTAATGGAGTGATTTCTTGATTCTTGTTGATCTTTGATACTTTTGATTCCATGATTCTTGAAATTTCATTGATATGAGCATTTTTTAGATGATATGAGTCTTGATCAATTGTTAACCCGTGAGTTTTGAGCCTATTTTACCCGTTTCAATCTTGAACGGATGATATTTTTTATGTGAGTTTCACACATGTGCATTATACTCTAGAACTTGGTTTTGGTCTTGTTTGAGGCTACATTAGACAATGATTTCACATGATATGATTTGAGGCATTTTGTTGATCTATATTGAGCCACTTTGCCCTATGAGCCTACCTTTGATGTTATTATCCATTGCTAACCATTTTGTGCCTATAGACCTTTCATTTGGCTAACCACACTTTAAGCCATTTTCCTTCCTTTTTGGAACTCTCTTTGTCCCTATGATTAGTAGAGTGAAAAGAAGGAAGAAAGATTGGTGATTTGATGAAGAACATGGTGGCCAAGGTTTAGAAATGCAAGTTTGCAAGGATTGATATGAAAATGTGCAAAGGCAAGTGATAGCAAAGCATAAAGAAAAAGGTTGATTTTTTGTGAATTTATGGTCAAGTTTGACTTTTTGTTGTGAATGGCTAAAAAGTGCAAAGAAATGGAAGATTGATTCTTGAAAGTGTGATTTAGAAGGTGGAACATTGCATGAAGAGGTGAATTATCTCTACTTTGAGTCCTTCTATGCTTTACTAATCATACTTAGTCACTATTATCCATATGTACCTTCCCTACCAAAGAGTCAACACTACAATCTTTAAAAGTCCTCAATGATGTGTGATTGATTTGTCATATCAAGTGGTGGAGAATGTAGACTTGAGCCAAGCCTATGGTAGTATGTGCATGTTGTGTGATGGATGAGAGAGCCTAAACACTCGAGGGTTGAGTGAAACACCTATTTTTTTAGGATAATGACTCATTGAATTGATATTTTGCTCATTGATTTGATTTTGATGGATAAGTGGATGATAATGTATTTTAAATTTGCTAAGATATTGAGTGATGATTATATGGCATTGATCTTGTACTTGATGCTTCATACATACAATTATTCTCCTATCTTATTGCTTCGTTGCTCGAGGACGAGCAACAATCTAGTTTGGGGGTGTGATTAGGGTCATAATTGCATGTTTTAACACTCATTTCTATATGCTTTTGGTGATATTATGTTCATATTTGACCCTATTATGCTATACTTTGTGTATTTAACCCTTTTTGGCTCGAAAGTTGTGATTGTAGGTGAAAATGAGCAAAACAAGGAAGAAACGAGTAAAATCGAGAAAAGTCCTAAAATCTGAAGTGGAGCCAATGGAAGAAATTAATGTTCCATGCTGAAGAGCTTGAAGAGAGGGTCGAAACGAAGGAAGAATCGAGTCAATCGGAGTCCTAAAACTCAAGATATGACAAAAATGAGGAAGTCGCACATCGACCGACACCAAGGACCCAACTCGGCAGGACGTCTTCACAACTCGGCAGCACATACACTCAAGTCGCACGTCCGTGTACTAGATTGGTAGCCCCTGCACCGCACACGCTGCCGCGCGACCAAGCTCGGCAGGCACCAAGGCTGTGCTCGGCAGGAAAGGAAAGTGCGCGACCAAGCTGCCGATCAAGATCGGCAGCCATCACGTTGAAGCACGGCAGACATGCAAAGCGCGCGATCAAGGTCGGCAGCCTTCAAGCTTGTGACCGGCAGCAGTTCAGAAAATCTGGATTTTCAGGGCTAGTTTTGTATTTTCGCGTGTTTTAATGAAGGGCATCTTGGTAATTGATCAAAGGGTACTTCACACACTTATATATCAGATTTCCAAGGACATCTAGGACATGAGATTTCATTCTCATAGATTTCATACATCATCATAATCTCTCTCTAGATTATGAGAAGTTAGAGGTAGTTTCCATTTGGGTTTCTTAGATTTTAACTTCTGATTTCTACAATAACTTTCGATCTACCGTACGGATCTTCAATCTGTTTTCTCCTGCATTCTTAGCATAGTGAGAGCTACATTTCTACCGTTCGAATTTTGATTTCCATTGGCATATCATTTTTTAGCATTTAGAGGTAATTTGTATCTTTTCAATTCTCATTGTAATAGGTAATATTTCTACATTTCCTTTACAATTCCTGCATAATGATGAATGTAGTTAGTCAAATTTCTCTTTTGTTTACCAAATTAGCCATGGGCTAATCCCTTTATGTGTTAGTGTATGACTCCTATGGAGTAATATGGTGTTTAAGTTGATCTTATGAATGCTTTGAGATGTTGTATGATCAATTCTCTAAATTGATGGTTTGTATGAATGCCTAGGATGCATAATTGATTGAAAGGGCCATTAGGGAGTTAGTCTCATACTAGAGTTGGGCTATTTTCCTAAATCTTTCTGTTATTTGGCCAATGCATGCTAAGTGTTTGATTAAATTCCTAAGATAGTGAGAATTATCTTTAGTGAATTGGATGAATAATTAGAGGCTCTAATGTGTATCTAGGGAGACCTTTGCATGTTAGAGTGGCTTGCCAATTGATTGTACAATACCTCATTGCATGAATAAGTGATACTACACCATATGAAACATAGGATAGTACACTAATACATCTCTCTCACAACTTGCTCACTTTGCAAAACAAGGTGATAGGTAGTTTATTCTTTTGACACATTAGTAGACAATAGTTACCGATTCCCCTTTAATTGCTTTGTTGTTTTTGAATTGGAACAATAATAATACCTTACAATCCACCATCTCCCTGAGTTCGATAAATAATAAACTTGGTCAAACTTGCCACGACGATAAGGAACGCGTACACTTGCGTGAAGACACCATTTAGGCAAACATTGGGGCCACTCAAACTGAGGCATCAAGAAGAAATAAAAGTTGTTGAAACTTCAAACTCCCAAAAGCTATGAAGTCGAGTTGCATCCCGTATGAAGCCACAAACTCACTTGATTGCATCTTGTGGATTAACTTTGACAGCAAAGGTACAAACAATAATCTACACCAAGACCAATGAAGATGGAGAAGACGTGGTCTCATCTAACTTCATCATTACTCGTGTTGTCCAACAGCCAGCTCTCTGAGATAGGGAAAATATTCCACAAAGAAGAATAGCTCTCATGATCATAAATATGAACATCACCGAAGTGAACAACATGCAAACGGTCCTAGTTAGAAGAAGAAATGGTCAAGTCAGAACTTGTGTGGATTTTACAAAAGGATCCAATGAAGAGTCTGCTACAACAAATCACATCACCACATAAGAAGATGCTCAAACTGTGAAAGAAATTTACATAGATGGTGCATACAAGATTTCCGAAGACGATGCGATCATTAGTCCCATAAATGGGAAAATCTTCAAACGCTGCTACGCGTAAATCAGAGTATGTTCCTTGACGCACGAGCATAAACTGCATGTTGCTCCTAGTCCGCATGAGGATAAATTGTGTACGACAACCATCAAAGATGATTACATGTGGTTAAACTATTAACTTAGCCCACTAAAGGTGTTTAAGTGGTTAAATAATTTATACCCTACTGCGATTATGGTAGTAAAAAGTATATGTCCCTCTTGACCCGCATGAGGTTAAACTGTGTACGGCGCCCCCAAATATAAAATCATGTTCCCCTTTGAACTACGTTTTGACTTGATCCTCTTTTAAGAGGTACGTAGGTAGCTTAGCATATCACTAAGTTCAGTCATGATTTAGTCATCTTAGCCGCGTCTTAGCCGGATATCGAGTTGCACAAATACCGGGGTCAAGCACAGTAAGAAATTTGGGGATGCTTCTTCCAAGCCATTGGAATGAAATCTTGTGGGTCGCTTAAGTGGCAATTCAAGTTCAAAGATTGACAGTATCATAGCCGACGACAACGAGCACACCACATCTCCGATTCGCTAATAAAGATATTATCAAAGTCCCTCGAATAAAGTCACCCGATTGAAAATTATAAAAACCAACAATGTCCCGACTGACTACGACGAGTGCACCATATTGCCGATCTGCTAACAAAAACATTGCCAGAGTCCACCGAAGAAGTCCGAGTTCTCTCTAAATCGAGTGCCCCTCATTCAAAATCAACGAGTTCCTTTGGAAACTCATGAAATAGATGAAAGTACGAGTCCATTAACAAGCCCATTGAGAAGTTCGAGTCGAGTGCCTCTCGTTCAAAATCAATGAGTTTGAAAGAATTGAAACCGAACCGAAACCCACATTTCTTTAAAAACTCAAGAAATTGATGAAAGTACAAGTTCGTTGAGAAGTCCGAGTCGAGTGTCTCTCATTCAAAATCAACGAGTTTCTTTCAAATCTCATGAAATTGATGAAAGTACAAGTTCGTTGAGAAGTTCGAGTTCTCTCTAAGTCGAGTGCCTGTCATTCAAAATCAACAAGTTCCTTTCAAAACTCGTGAAATTGATGAAAGTACGAGTCCATCGGGAATGTTTTAGTAGATGGGCACCATGCTCCGCAAAAGGCCTTGATGATTTCAGAGTCACAGTCGTACGTGAAGAGAGACGCGGAGATAGAGTCGTGGATGCGAGCTTCCTTAAGGGCGTGACAACATCGATCCAACACATCCTCCGCCACTCCTCACGCTCCAGAAATTGCCATCCATTTCTTTGAGTGAAGACTGTCGCCGACACATGTACGAGCCGACGACATTAGGTCTCCACCTCGCCAATCGACCTATCCGTGCCTAGGACCGTCTCCTGACAACATCGATCCAATGCATCCTTAAGGGCGTGACAACATTGATCCAATGCATCCTTCGTCCACTTCCAATAGTCTTTGATGAAGCGAAACTCACCGGAAAACTCCATAGGTCCTCTCCAAGAACCTTGGTCCGGGTTCGTGATGATGCGACGCCTCAAAGATCGTAAACGGGACACATCCTCCATAAGCTTATGGTGAACCGACCGTAGAGTCCATGCCTTTGTTGATCTACTCAAGGAAAGCTCTCGCGACAACGCTCTAAGTGCAACTTTTTGCTCAATGACGGCCACAACTTTGGTTACGGATGATAGACTGCTCGATCCGCAAATGAGTTCCCTTCTCTAAAGGTTGTTGCTTATCTTTGAGAATTACCGAAAAATGAGCTCCGGAATTAATCGTGGTGTTCTTAAAATAAACTAGAAGAAAAAGAAAAAAATTCAATTAGTTTAAAATTTATTAATTGAATTTTATAGTGGGATAAATTTAATTTTAAGTTCAAATATCATAAGCCTATTAATTACTTAAGGATGTACTTAGTTAATTCAAAAGCCCAATGGACTTAATTAATTCAAAAGCCCAGTAAATTGGGCCCAACAAGAGAGGAACCCAAATCTGCATCTTCATCCCTGACGCTGGAGAAAAAATCTCCAAATTGCCTTGGACAACCCTTCTCATCGGCACAAAGCAGCGAGATCAACACGCAGGCCAAGAACCGCCGCCTCTAGCACTGCCCAAATCGCGCTCGCACATCCCCGTTCACACCAGCGTTGGAGTCAATCGGCACCTCTGATGTTTCAACTCTGCTATGCCTCTCGCTCCGCCAGAAATCCTGCCGGAACCCGCTCTTCTCCAACCGATAAACAGAACCCACTCCACCACTCCAGAAACCGCCGGCGCAACATTCTCCGCCGCCTCACTCGCATGGAAGCAACCAGGATACGCCACAGCCACCGTAATTGAACCTCCAAGTCGAACCAGGACCGCCGTCTGGAGTCGAATCAGACCTTCATCATCGCGACGCTTCCCCTCTGCCTCAGCCTAGTCACCGGCGAAAAAATCTCTGTTGCTCCAGTAACGCGACACCTGCACCACCGCGTTGCTACTCGTCCTAGAATGCGACACCTGCACCACCGCGTTGCTACTCGTCCTAGAACGCGCCGCCAAACGATGCCCTCCATCTCCAGCCGGAAGCCGCGACGAGAAACCACAGTGCCACGACACATCATTGTCCGCAAACCACCGCTAGCACTGCCCTCCAAGCGAAACCGCTAGTTACGCGCACCAGCTCCAGGACGCCGCCGACGAAATCAATCGCCTCGCCAATTGCTATTCAAGTCGCCACCAGAGACATCGACAGCACGTGCCTAATTCTCTCATGGCCGCCATACAACTTTGGGAAATTCACCATAAACAGAGCCATGGCACGGACAGAAATCGCGCTCAGCTTACTCCTCCCAGTCGAATCTGATGCACGGGACAGAGGGTCATCCCGCGCCCCCTTAGCGCCGATACCTCTCGCGAACCCGCACGAAGGTCGTTGCCGTGCCGCCCCTCTCGAAATAACTGCCGTCGCCGCATCTCCGATCTAGAATTCCCCTTTGCCGCCAAAGCCATCGAGAGCATATCTATTTTGCTCAACTACCTCACAGAAATCGATCGAATGAGTCATCGTTGCATCACTCCTACGCGCATAACTTGCTCGACAAAATGCCCAAGAGGCCAAGATAGAGGTCTATCTCTACCTCCTTCACCATTCTGCAGGAGAAAAGGAAAATAGAAAACGAAAAGAAAGAAAAAAAACAAGATTAAAGAGGGATAAGAGGCATACCTGCTGCTCGGTTGACGAAAAGAAGAGAAGGAAGAGCCCTATAAATTGGAAGAGAAGTATGGTCGAATCTTTGAAAATATGGGCTTGAAATATTTGATATGTTCAAAATTATATAATATTCATAAATATCACATATAGATTGTATCTATAATGTGAAAATTTTATATATTTTGATCAAGATTTCAGGATATATGCATGCAAATTTTGTGGAAGATATTCTCATATCAAGAATATATTTTTAGGCATATGAATATGATTGGAATCAATTTGGGTCTTGTCATTTTGGACTTCACACATTCAAGTTCAAAATATCTCAAGAATGAATACTCTTCACAAATTCAAGGAAATCTCAAATCTCAAGTCAAGTGATAAAATCAAATTGAAGTTTCACAATTCGTCCACATCGAAGACGAAAACGCTCGTGAACAAAGTGCGAGGGGCAACTTGTAAGCAATTAAAATTAATTGCCGAAAAAAAAATAACATGTAGAAATTACATGTTAAAATAATTTATTATTGGGAATTTTGATAAATTTAATTCATAAATAATAAATTAAATTGAGTCTTAAAAGCCTAATAAATCAAAGTGGGCCTCAAAAGCCTAATAAATTTAATTAGACTTTAAAAGCCAAATAAATTCAATTGGGCTTCTAAAATCCAATTAAATATTTTGGGTCTCTAAAGTCCAATTAATTATTTTGGATTTTTAAAGTCATGAAGCTCAATCTTTAAAAGCCCAAGAAATCAGATCTTCATAAATATCTTTGAACATTATCAAATCTGAGATATTTTGAGAATATCCCCAAATAATATCTTCTGGCCCATCAAATCTAGCTCATCAAATCTAACCCACAAATCTAGAATTCTACACCTATAAATTGGGTCTCATTATAGTCACAACAACTTCACAAGAAGATCAAGAGGACCAGAGCTTGGAAAGGAGGAACAACTCGGAAGATCCAAGACTTCGAGCATCCTTGAAGATTCAAAGGCGTTCGTCGCGGCTTCAAGAGCGTTCTTCATCAACAAAGGCGTTTTGATCCGGGATCATGGTGTGAAGCCTCCGATCGGCGTTCTTCATCAACAACGACGTTTGATTCAAGAAATACGGTGCGAAACCCCTCCAATCAACGACCATCCACAAGTCTTCAACAACGACAATAACAACAAGGAGTCAAGAAGATCAGAGCTTAGAGAGAAGCATCAAGATCCAAGACTTCGGGCATCTTTGAAGATTCAAAGGCGTTCTTCACGATCTTCAAGAGCGTTCTTCGAGTTCTTCATCAACATCGGCGTTCGATTAGAGAAATACGGCGCAAAGCCCCTCCAATCTACGTTCAACAACAAGTCCTCAACGACAATCAACACCGCTCATCTATGACAACACCAACATAGGTAGTCCAAAGGTGAATACTCAACAAAGTCCTTCAATAAGGCAATATTAATTTGAAATAAGGTTTAACGCCCTCAAATTAATATCAACTTCAACATCAAATCGGACTCAACTCTGAAAATCAACAAAGTTCTTCCCTAAGGTAACGTTAATTCGAAACAAGGCTCAATGCCCTCGAATTAACGTCCAACTCCAAAGTCAACTCCGGACCAGCTCCGACATATCAACAAAGTCCTTCTAAAGACAATATTAATTCGAAACAAGACTCAACGCCCTCTAATTAACGTCCAACTCCAAAGTCAACTCCAGACTAGCTCCGACATATCAACAAAGTCCTTCTAAAGTCAACATTAATTCGAAACAAGACTCAACGCCCTCAAATTAACGTCCAACTCCAAAGTCAACCTCGGACTTAACTCCAAAAAATCCGCAAATCAAGTCAAGACTAAGTCAAGACTAGAAGAGAAGAATCAGAGGATCAAATAGAGATTGAACCCGAATCAATCGCACTTATCTTTAAATACAGACAATATTCCTAGTAATTTCCTTTTTCGCAATATTAATAAAAAGAGTTATTAATTTTTGTGAAAAATTTGTAGGTTACACACCTATATATACAAATACATGTACACTCAAATCAGTGCCACATTACAGAATTCCACCAATAAAAAACCTGAATTCCCCCACAATTATTCATTATGAATCCTAACCCACTCATCATAATTGTTTTAGTCAATAAACTCGAAGACTTTTGGGTTATCTTCATAACTAATTACCGTTTCTTCCTACGCCGCTTCATTCAGAACTCTCCCAATTTGAATTCCGAAGATCCTTTGATCCTTCCGTTAAGGTAACAGAAATCTCTATAAATGATTTATCTTCTTTATTTTTTTTATAAATTTAAAGTTAGTTATTGCTAAATATACATACATCTACAATTCTCTATTTTAAATTTCTTAAAATTGTATCACTTATACGATTATTATTTAATATTTTATTTTAGTATAATACCTACATAATTTTTCGTAAATTCCATAAAATTATGTTTTAAAAAATAAATAAAACAAAATATTTGGGTAAAAATAATTTTAATAATATATCAAAATTATAATTTTTTAAACTAAATATATTTACAGTTGCTAAAGTGGTGGGTTATGGAATCTCTACAACTCCCCAATTTGAATTCCGAAGATCCTTTGATCCTTCCCTTAAAGATAAGAGTAAGTCTCTTGTGCACCAATTACACTGTGCAACTCAAGTGTATTTTTAAAAAGTTACACAAAATAATACTGAAAAGTTACACTAATAAATATATATTTTTCAGTAATAACTTGTGTAACTTCACAGTAGTATTTTATGTAACTTCTCTGTAAATGATTTATTAATTACTTAAAATGTAAGTACATATCATGCACTCGAGTGTATTAAAAAAACTTTTAAAAAATTGCATATTAAGTCTCAAAATTTAGCAATTTAAGCATATAAATCTTCACAATTTTCATTTGATTTTTATTTCCTAGTAGATTGTCCATCTCATCTCAATCAATTAACAAAGAAATCACAAGCAAAAGCAACCATTCGAGTAAAAAGTGCAAAAAGAAGAGCACGGACTTTCCTAGCTTCAGTGTTTTAGCGTCCAAGCACAGGGCTAAATTTCCGATTGGGAGATCAATTGACAACGTGCGTCCCCTCACCTATTCACGGCGGTTGCTTAGCCGCCGTTGCTCATGCACGTGGGCCGCCTAATAGTCAACACCTCAGATGATACTCTACCTTCTATAGTACGTACCTTTATATGCACACGCGCGTACCAACTCTCTTTTACCAAAAGTCCCAGCTTGATTGAGGGTAACAATGAATCCCAAGTCTCTGCTTTAAAGAACCATTTCCGATTCGATCCCGGCCCACATCCCGACTCGACCCTCCACCAGTAACATTTGCCAATCCTGCTCTGAACTAGAGGTAACTAACCAATCCTTTTCGGAACTAGGATTGCGGATCGGCCTAGGAGCGAACAAAAATGGGAATGCTGGTGGCGATCGACACAAGATTGGAGCTTATTACAAAGAAATGATCAAGTCTGATTCAACCAATGCTCTGCTTTTGCGTAACTACGCCAAATATTTGCACGAGGTATTTATATATAAAACTCATGTCCATACTACCTCTTGTTAATTTTCAAACTGATATGGACGACAGGGGAAATAAAAGAACCCCAAATTTTCACTTTATTATAGTGATAACACAGAGACATTTCCATTAAATCAACTTTAATTGTGTGTTTGTGAGGTTAGTATGTTAGAAAAAGTGATCACATGGAGAGTATATAATTGGAAAATTTTGATGGTACGGCTGTGCCAGATTTTTTTTTTTTTTTTTGTGTGTGAGAACTGATGTGGGACTAAGGGAATATTAACTTTAATTTGATGGAATGATTAAAGATGGAAAAAAATTGTATTTTAGGTCTCAACAAAATGAGACTATTTAAAAACGGTCATCTTTTCGGTAATTTAAATTCCGTAATTTTTTTTCGATAATTTTGGTCTTAGGAGAATGAGTTAAAATTACAGTTTTGGTACTAAAAATTAGTGGGTGGCAGATAAAAAAGGAAAAAAGAATACCACTTTTGTACAGAGATACAAAAAGTATTTTCGACCTATTCTCTTGAGATCAAAATGCAATATTTCCATTAAATATGTTTTTGTGATTGTATATGTACATATAGGTAGAGGGAGATGCAACAAAAGCAGAAGAGTATTACGGAAGGGCGATACTGGCTAGCCCTGGGGATGGACAAGTGCTTTCGCTGTATGGAAAACTGATATGGGAAATTCAGAGAGACGAGAGTAGAGCAAGACCGTACTTCACTCACGCCCTTCAAGCTTCTCCTCACGATTCGTATGATCTCTCTCTCCAACAAATTAAAAGATAAATTAGAAGAATTTTAAAATTTAGTAAAATTATGTCATTTGAAATTATTAAGGGGACGCTTGTTTCAAATTCTTCAATGGTAATGGGAATGAAATTTCATTTTTTCCCTTTACCCTTAGATATGTTGAATGAGAGTTTATGTTCATGGTGGTTACATCATTAATGTTGTGCTCCAATTTCAAAAAAGTTGACAAAAAAAATATTGTTTGTTGTGGTATGGGAGATTGATTGAGGAGGATGATTATAAGGTGAGATTGAGGTAATCAAACGGGGGTAATGATTAACTTATTCAGGAGAAAAAATAATATTTTGTACCTTATTTATTCTCATTACATATAATAATTACTATGTGTATATCTAATTCTCATTACCATTGAAGAATTTTTTTACCAAGCGCCCCCTAAAATTTTAAATTCTTATATTTCAAATAATTTTATACAAACATAATCGTAAATAATATTCTTCTTTGTCAGTATGGTTTTGGGTTCGTATGCACATTTCTTGTGGGAACTGGGAAGCATAGGAGAAACAATGCGAGAAGAAGAAGAAGAAGATATGAAGAGGGGAAGTTGCGAAGATGTGAACAAAATGCCAATCACAGAAATGGTGCAAACTTAATTAATATATATATATATATATATATATATATAATGTTATTTATGGTTTTAGAAAGATGGATCATAATGAAGCATCTATGATCTAACTTTGATCAAAGAGGTGACGAGGTGGACAGTATTTCTCTTTCTTAACATTGTGCGCAAGTGTAGTGTACACAGTAATAATAATTGCATTAATAAGTGGTGGATGGATTTTGTGGAATCATAAATTTATTTGGATTATTTTCTATTAGATACAAGTTTTAAGAGCACATCACTATTAGGTACAACCTATTTTAAACGTCACTACTTAGATATAAGAAGAGAGCCAAAATATCTAAGGTGCCTACACACTCGACTAATGACTTCTCTGTCAGTGAGCGATTTCTCTCTTTCTCAATCTCATATCCTATAATCCAAAAAATTTGCAAAGTTGGTTACATAACTATTGGGTCCTCACAATTTAGGGGACACTTGGTATGCAAATTTTTCAATAGTAATGAGAATGAAAATATTTATATAGTAATTATAATAGGTAATGAGAACATATAAGGTACACAACATTGATTTTCTACTTAAATAAGGTAATCATTACCCCCACTTGATTACCTACATCTCATATTATAATCATCATCCTCAATTAATCCTTCATAACACAACCAACAACTTTCTTTTTGTTAATTTTTTGTAAAATTGGAGCACAACATTAATGATGTAACCACTATGAATGATAACTCTCATTCAATATATATTAGGATAAAAAAGGAAAATAAAATTTCATTCCATTACCGTTGAAAAATTTAAAACAACGCACCCTTAATCTCATAAGAATTGATTTTCGTAATTTGGTTCCACAAAATACATAAATTTTGATTTTATATTTTAATAAACTTGCTGGATTTTTGTGTGCAGATTCCATGTATCACTACAATGTAATGATTTAGCACCATTTAACTTAAGTGTCATAATAAAATAACTAGAAAAAAAAAAATTAAAAAGGTCTAATTGCACTAAAGCAACCAATCTATTACCGATTTTGTTTTTAAACCAAGCTATTCTATTTCTCATGCTAATATACTAATACATCTGTTAATACCTTATATACGTTATATTAGTATAATATATATTTTTCTAGGGATAAATAAATATTGTAAATTTAGTAACACACATTCGATTTTACAGTAACACACATTTGCTCTAATTGTAACACAAATTTGCTCCCCAGTTTGTGTTACTATATGAGCAAAGGTGTGTTACTTTAAGAACAAAATAAATTTTTATAAGAATAAATATGTGTTTTTTATTTATTCATCATCTCCTTACAGTCTAGGTATATTGAATCATGTAGTAATACAATTTTTACTATTTTATAAGTGTATATGAAAAATAGGTATTTATATAAAATAAATAATATATTTGTGATAAACTAATATCTATTCTTATATGTAAAAAGAATAACATTTTATATGATAGTAACATAAATTTGCTCTAATAGTAAAACACATTTGCTCCTCATTTTGTGTTATCATATGTGCAAATGTGCGTTACTTTAAGGATAAAATTAGTTATTATAAGAAAAATACATGTTTCTTATTTATTCATCTTCCTTTTAACATATAGATTTATTAAATCATGTAGTAATACACTTTTTACTATTTTATATGTGTTATTATATGAAAAAAATAATTATTTCTATAAATAATATATTGGTGAAAAAACTAATATTTATTCTTATAGTAATACACATTTTACTATTTATATTATAAAAAATTATTTATTCTATAAAAATACATAATATATATAAAAAGAATAATATTTTATACGATAGTAACATACATTTGCTCTAATTGTAACACATATTTGCTCCTCATTTTGTGTTACTATATGAGAAAATGTGTGTTACTATATGGGCAAATGCATGATACTGTAAAGATAAAATATAATTTTATAAATATATGTAAAATAACAACATTTAGTTTGGATAGTAACACACAATTTTTATTTATAATAACATGTATTTGTTTATAAAGTAATACAAAAATTAAGAGCAAAATTTACATTTTAAATAAAAAAATTAATAAATAAACTTAAATAAATTAATAAGAGCAACTCTGCATTTAGAGGGTAAACTGGGTTATTACATATAAATGGGCCACTTAAAAAAATTAAAAAAAGAACTTACATTGGTGTTCAGTGAGTAGATGACACAAGTTTTAGAGTTTGGAGGAGACAGGAAGTGAGTTGATTCCGTGAGTGTCTGGCGGTGCTTGATGGTCACAGAGGCCCCGTGAAGTGTAATAACAAGAAGGGGCGGTAAAGTCTTATTTTATTTTTTAAGCTTATTTTTAGAAATTTCTACAAATTTTTTTGTCCAAAATATAATTTTACTTAAAATCCGATTTTCCCACCCTAACCAAAAAAATAAATGTTTGTTCCAAAATGAATATAATCAGTGTGTGGGGGGGAGAATACACTGATGTCAAATTTTCCGAATCTTCAGGAAAATGCTCTTACAAAACTCAGTCAGGAATATCTTGAAGTTGCTCACTGAACTGATAGCCTTAGGGGCAGCAAGGACAAATCAGTCAGGAACCACAAAAGTTGAATTCTGAGTGTTTTGCTCTAGAAAAATCAGTGGAGATAACCCACCTACCGACCGCTTCAGTAGCTAGTCAGTTGGACAGCCATCTCAACAAGCCTAAGTTACATGCAGAAGTGTGAGCTCTTAATTTCTACTCGTTTTAGTGTCCTGAAAGCAGTTTACTGAATGCTTAGAAAATAGTTGTTAAGGCTGGTGCGTAGGTTCAGGATCAGGAGAATTGGTTTCTCCTGATTGTAAAACAATGTTGAATGCTCAGTTTAAGAATGCTGACAGTTATGATCCTGAACGATAAATTAATTAGCACACAAGGGGTTTTTAATGTGGTTCGGAGATAACCAACTCCTACGTCCACGTCTTGATTAAACAGGAGCAATCCTCTCCTAAGGATTGGATACTTGATTTTATACGTGCCAAGGGACACGATCAGTCTCCTTCATCTCCTTAGGAATTCAACCCCTGGGTAGTTTTACAAGTCTCAGTCCTTCCCACCAACCAATTCAAAAACTTGAGGTGTTTGGCTTTCTGGTTTTCCAACTATTGTGTGATAACCCTTGCAGTCTAAACAATGCTAAATGTAGGGTTATCACTCTAAGCAAATACAGAATAGATTCCTATTACAACACTAGGGAAATTTAAATTATATAGTGTTACTTTGAATATGCTTTGAGTGCTTGGAATCTTAGTTAATCTCAATCTTTGAAATTTCCCGTAACCTTGAATGAGTGCAAGATCTTCTGTATTTATAGGTAGATTTGAAATAGATCCGTTGGAGGAGATCTACCAAATCTTCCTATATTTAGGTACGTGTAGCCTAAGATGTACTTGTTTACTTTTCACTATACTTAAATGAGAAATTCTTCTGGCCGCCGCCTGCCAGTCTGAGGGCATTAAATGCTTGCACAGTCTCCGTACTTACGTGTCAACACCTCACGGGCTGTTCTTCAAACGACTAGTTATTGATGTGACATAATCCTTCATCGTACCATTAAAACACTGAGTGTTATGCATTTAAACTCAGGTTTAAATGTTGTCTTTAGTGGGAGATCTGACATTCCATTTCTCCTCAGAATCTCATCATAAATGCTAAGTACCCAATTGCTTCAGTAACCTTTTCTTTCAAGACTTACAAGTGTCAATAAAGAAAACTTAGCTTGATTACTCAAGTTACGTCCGCCTTCACTAGATGGGTTCTGTCCTGAGCATGCTTAGATTGCTCAGTAAAAGCACCATCAGTGGCATCCTTCAGGATTTTCTTCTCTTCGGCTTCAGGAACACTTTTCAGGTTCTTTCAATTTTCAGCTTCAAGTCAGTTGTCTTGAATAGAAATTCAATGTGAACTCTGACCTTCAGGATTAACACCTTCCTGACTTAGATCTTCAGGACGTCTCCATCCAATCTTCCGTCTGAAGTACAATCCCCCTGAACTGAATACCTGTGAATAAAACAAGTGTACTCTAACCTGAACTAATCCTGAACTATACAATCCTGAACTATTGTACTCAGGCAATTCATCTAAGGGTTCAAGGGCCTTTGGATTTTTCTCAAGGGCTAGCCTCTTGTTCCTCTTGGGCTTAGGTGTAGCAGGTCTAGGTGCATGTTGAGAAAGACCCTGATGTCTTGAACCTCTAGGCACATGAGGTTTATGATAGCAGTTATAGGCCTCAGATTGCTTGAATCTTTAGGGAGCTATCAGGTTGAACCTTCTCTCAAGATTAGGTCTTTCTTGGTTGTACTCATGCCCTGTCTGGGGCCTTCTGACCTGAGTATTCCTCCGCCTAGGCTGAGGTCTCCCCTAGTTTGAAGTCCTAGGCTCATGGTGTGTTTTCTTACACTTTCCACCGACGGGTTCAACTGGTTCTTTACCCTTCTCTGAACCATTGGTAGGATCGAAAACCAACTTTCCACCCTCACCAAGTTTCAAAAATACCTTTTTAGTGTTGTTCCCTGAAGCAACACAAGATTGACCCCTGAAGGGCTTCAAAAGACTAATGCCAAGTACTTCTTTTGAACCTTCAGTCAACTGATAGCTATTGATTTCCTCAATAGCAACTGAGGATGTTTAGAGCAACTGTATTCTTCTGAAGTTTACCCTCCTTATCTTTCAGGATTTCATGCCAAGTGAAAAGGCCATCAAACTTCAAATGAAGTGCTTCAAGGTCAAAGCTTTAAGATCTTTAACCTTTTGAGTATTTTTCTTTGTAAGAGATTTCAAAAGTTTTTCTTTCTCAGTACAGTCAGACGTGACAGAGTCAAGATCGTGATGTAGTTTCACTGACACAAAAGCCTTTTCAATATCTGTCTGAGCCAGCTGCTCACTTAGTCTCTGATTTTCAGCACTTAGTTTCTTGTTCTCCTGCACTATGAAAGCATTAGTCTATTCTAGCCTGGAGAAATCAACCATCAATAGCTCTAGAGTTAGCTAAAGGTCAAACTCCCTTGCTGAGTCAGAGCTAGGCTCAGGTGCAAGATCTGGCGAAGAAGCAGACGAGAAGAGGTTAGGTTTGCATCTCCCCAGACCATCAGAGTTAGATCCTTCATCAGCAACCATGGCTTTGCAGTCTGAATATCTTTGGTCTCTCTTGGCTCTTCTACCCCACTCTTTCATGGGCACTGAGCTTTAGGCAATCATACTGATAGTGCCCAGTCTTCTTGCAGTTGTAGCAACGGTCAACACCATCTAAATCATTTCTTCTAGGTTTAAGGTTTCTTCTTGTGTCAGGTTCACTGTGCCTAGATGAGCTTCCCTCAGGCCAACTGCTAGAATTATGCCTCTGATCTCTTTCTTTCCTCTCTAGCTCCTTACAATTACGCCTCTGATCTGAGCCCCTTCTCTCTTCAAACTTCCTTAGAATGCTATATCTCTTCCTATTCTAGTTATCCTAATAATATTTTTATACCTGCCAAAATCTAGACTTAAGCTTTTCAAACCTTCTAGTCATCATGCTATATTCCTTAGCAATCTCCTCATTGGACATCTCTAACAAGGACTTGGAAACAATAAAAATTGGTTCAGAGTAGGCTTTCAGAACCAAGCTCTTGTCAAGGGTCTTCTCACCATCATCACCACTGACCTCAACCTTCTTCTTT
Organism: Prunella vulgaris; assembly: GCA_026898435.1. Classification (NCBI taxonomy): domain Eukaryota; kingdom Viridiplantae; phylum Streptophyta; class Magnoliopsida; order Lamiales; family Lamiaceae; genus Prunella; species Prunella vulgaris. Next base: position 78,747 of record JAPKLY010001003.1, read on the forward strand.
CTCTTATTGAGATTGAATTCAAGAGCCTTTAGCTCTGAGAAAAGGTGAGTAGTAGTGACATTGGTTAGATCCTAAGTGTTCTTCAGCATGAGAATACTTTTATCCCATCTTTCAGAGAGACAATTCAAGATCTTAAAAGCCAATTCATCAACTTGATGAATTTGGACTCCATCTTTTCAATGCTCTCATCAGATACCATCTTAAATACCTCAAATTTCTAAATGGAAATGTTTCTTTTGTTCTCCTTGATCTAATCTGAGCCCTCACACATCCGAGTTAGAGTATCCCAAATCTCCTTGGCGGTTTTGAGGTGCATAAGCCTCACAGAATCCTCATAAGGCACAATATGAAAGATAATGTTCTGGCTACATTGTCTAGCCCAATCTGTTTAATTTGATCATCTGTAAGCTGATCTCTGGAAGTTGAGGTAGGATCACTGATAGCAGGAACTAGTGCATTCCCTTTGACTGGAAAGGTAGTAGTTGCATCTGTCGTGAAGATGTTTGGCCCTTGTTCAATGATCATGCACATCTAATCATGAATGACATATAGATGTGCAAGAATCCTGAATTTTCTATAATCATAATTAGCAGCAGCGAATTAGGCAAATTGGCCTCAAGCTTCCTAGATGTCGACATGATGCAAAAAAAATTAGAAACATAGATATATTCAAGTGACCACCAAACATTTCAAGAGGAGAAACTGTTGATATTCAAAGACTATGGTCTTTTGAACCACTGCTCTGATATAATTTATTAGTCCCAAACAAGTATAATCATTGTGGGGAGGAATTCATTGATGCCAAATCTTTTTGCAAAGATCCATAGGGAATTCAGTCAGCTTAAACTGAGGATAATCACTGAACTAAAGTCAAGTTGACTGTCAGGTCATGATTCAGATTCACTTAATTCTTGAGTGCTCGGTGAGGATCGGTAGAGATAACCAACTGTTGGGACAATCTGAGTGTTTTGATTAGATCCCAAAATCCCTGATGATTTGCCTAAGTACAGTTAGTCAGGATTGTCTAGATCAGGATAGTCAGGTTAGGGATTCAGTTCAGGGGGAACGTGTTGAAGACTGAAGAATATTGGAGTCGACCCAATTGCCTGAAGTCAGATATGCAACTCACCCTAAAGAAGTCAGAGTCAGTCTTGAAGTAGATTGCCTGAACTGAAGCTGAAGACCGAAGACTTGAAGATCCATCCTGAAGACAATCCAGAGTTACCATTGACTGATGTTTCTACTGAGCACACTAAGCATACTCAGGTCAGAACTTAGTCAGTGAAGGGCAATGTAAATGTAACCTATCAGGCTGAGCTTAATTCTCATAAGACCTGACTTAGGCCTTGAGTCAGTTTATCTGACTCATTTAAGTCCAAAGCAAAATGGTTACACTTGCCGGGCAGAATAATCTATCAGGCTAAGCTTCATGCTCATAAGACCTGACTTAGGCCTTGAGTTAGTTTATCTGACTCATGTAAGTCCAAAGCAAAAAGGTTACTCAAGCTATGGGACAGTTGACATTTATGTTAACACCTGAGAGACAAAGAGAATGTCAGTGGACTCCATTAAAGACAAACATTCAGCCTGAGTAAATGACAAGAAACTCGGAGTATTGAATGTACGATCAACTAGCCATTTGTACGGAGAGTCAATCATCTTTCGACACGTATGTACGGAGTCTGCGCAGTAATTAATATGGCATTCAATGCGTCTCAGAGTTGCAGACGGTGGGACAATATTTTCCAGATTAAGCATGGGAAAAAGGTCAAATAGTACATCTAGTCTGCAACCACCCTAAAATAGGAAGATTTGGGTGGATCTCCTCCAACGGATCTATTTCAAATCTCTCCTATAAATACAGAGAGCCTTGCACCCATTCAAGACTAACGAGAAATTTCCAAGCGAAAGCTCTCAAGAATCCAAGCACTCAAAGCATACTTTGAACAACACTCTGCAATTAAATTTACCTAGTGTTGTAGTAGGATTCACTCTGTATTTTGCTTAGATTGATAGCTCTAATCTTTAACATAGAATTGTATTTCTAGGGCTATCCTTAGTTGGAATCAGAATACCAAGCCACTCAGGGTGTGAGATTGGTTGGTTAGAAGGACTGAGACTTTTAAAAAGCCCAGGGGTCAGTTCCTAAGAGAGGAAGTTGGCTACTCGTGTCCCTTGGCACGTAAAAATAAAGTACCTATCCTTAGTGGTAGAGGCTAGCTTCCTGTTAAATCAGGTCGTGGACGTTGGAGTTGGTTATCTCCGAACCACGTTAAAAAGTCCCCTGTGTGCTGATTTACATTCTTGCTCAGGATCATAATTGTCATCATATTAAACTGAGCATCCTTGCATTGTTTTGAACATCAGGCTAAATCAATCATCCTGACCTTTAAAATTGTGCACCAGTCTTAACCACCATTCACTAAGCAAAGTCAGAGAAAATGTTTTCAGAAACTAAAACGAGTAGAAACTAAGGGCTCACATTCCGCACGTACTCTAGCTTACTGAGATAGTAGTCCAACTGACTTGCTTCCAAGCGGTCATTAGGTTTGTTATCTCTACTGAGCTTCTGAGCACAAAACTCATACTCAGCCTATCTGACTCCTTGCTGACTTGTCCCTGCTGCCCCTGCGGACTATCAGCTTAAGTGAGTGTTGTCAGGTTCTTCCTGACTGAGTGTGTAAGAGCATTTTTCTGAGTATTCGGAAAAATCTGACATCAGTGTAGTCGCCCCCATACACTGATTTATTCGAAAAAAAAAAGAATGTTGATGTTAGGAACAAGACCAGATTAGTGGCAAAGGGCTACTCTCAGGCCTAGTGGATCGACTATGATGAGGTCGCAAGGTTAGAGGCAATCAGGCTGTTCTTGGCTTATGCAATATTCAAGAAGTTCAAAGTGTATCAGATGGACGTGAAGAGTGCTTTCTTGAATGGAGTGCTGAACGAGGAGGTTTATGTGGAACAACCTCCTGGGTTCGAAGGTAGAGATAAGGTGTATCACCTGAAGAAAGTGATGGATCCTGCCTGTGAAGGCGATCCGTTCCCATAATCGTTGTTGGATTACCAAACGTATATGAAACAGATAAATAAAAGAAACAAAGAATAGAATCGTTACCCTTGTTGATTGAGACGTAGATTCCACTAGAGATCTTCTAGTCTGTCTACCAACCTCGTTCGAACATGGGGTGGACTGCGAGCTTATCAAACATGGAGCGAATTCTGCCTCCTGATTTCGTCTCTCCAGAAAACCCTCACACTTTTCTGCTGCGTGAAATAATATGTGACTTAGGGTTTCTGGCCGAAATTGAGGCCTATTTATATTAGGGCTCCTTTGGTTAAATGGGTCAGACTAGGGATCAATAGAAGATATAGGGTTTGGGCTTCTTACGAATCCAAACATACTTATGTTCAGCCCAGAACATTATTTGGTCTGAAACATTAATTCATTCCACTAGAAAATTAATGTTGTACTCCCGTCCTATCCCGAACCGAATTTGG
>JAPKLY010001004.1:0-61557 GCA_026898435.1 Prunella vulgaris
GTTTTGCATGGCTGGTCATTTGTAGGTAATTAGTCATTAAACATGGCTTTAATGCCAATTAAAAATGGCGGTTATAGAGGGTTTTGCATGGCTGGTCATTTGTAGGTAATTAGTCATTAAACATGACTTTAATGCCAATTAAAAATGGCGGTTATAGAGGGTGGAGGTTTCGGCTGTTAAAAAGGGAGAGAGAAAAATAATTTCAATGACAATTTTGGTATTGTAGGCTTTCTGCTTTTGGGGACAAAGAGGATAAAATAAAATGATAGCAGCTGTTAGTTGAGTAAAAAAAAAAGAGTAGGACGTGCAGTACATAAAAAAAAAAAGTAAACAAGTTTTAGTAGTTATTCTAGGTAGGAGTGGTGTTCTCTGCAGTTGATTGGACAAAAAGAAAAAGAAGAAGTTGTGTCATTTCTTCCAGTAAGTATAAAAAGAAGGTCGTGTTCGCCGTTCGTTGTACGTACACGTTTTATTACAAGTTTTCAATAAATCAAAGGTGGGGGTTAGTATGTTATGTTCATTCTTAAATTCTTGGTGATGTGAATATTGTGTGCATGTTATATGTCGAGTATACAAACCGGTGTGCACGTCATTTATCATAGTTTGATTTACGTGAGGTATCACCAATGCATGTATTTTTACTTGCAATTATACGGGTGTGCTACTCAGGATCTCGCGAGGGGTCCTGAGGGAGTATCACAACAAGAAAAGTAAAATTCAGAACGATATTAGCCTGTGTGAAAATATCGTTAATACGCGTGTGCTATTCGAGTTGAAATAAAAAATGTGTATCGAGTTGAAATCATTTAAAATGTTGGAATTTTTTATAAAATCATGAAGCTTGGGATTAAATTGAAAGTTGAGTAAAATGTGGTGCATTTTTATAGAATTAACCCTTTAAAAATTATTTAAAAAATGAGAAATTAAAGGGGTGGTGAATAACTAAAAAGGGGTGGGGAAAAATTATCTGCATCCTTAATGCAGTTAACAGTAGTCAGCTTGTCCGATTTCTTCAGAATTTTACATTGACAAATTATTTTCTTATTGTATTCTTCTCAATCTTATACTCTTTTGCTTGATTAATTTCTTTAATGGACTTTAATAAGAATAGACGCTTATTTTGTTTTGAAATTTTAACATTTTTCTATAAATATCACAAAATAAGTGATATAATATTACGAATAATTTTCACACCAATTAATTATCAACTAATTTATGTCACGATAAATTCTTTTTTTATAGTCACAGATCTATCTTTTATAGGTCTAGAATTAAATTGGCGATTATAATTTATAATAAAAATCTTATGAATATGTTAAATTTAAGCATTTGAGGCAATGCCATTTTTAATTTACGTACATTGCTAGAAATTAAATAACTCTTATTACTAACCACCCCATTTCAACGGTTGTCAATAACTCTTAAACGTAAGGGGCTTTGGATGTAGAAACATAGGTATACAAATTTAAAAGTAGTGTTAAATAATTTTTATAGTCATATTAAAAGAGGAGAGTGTTTTAAATAAAATGATTTAAATTAGTGAAAGTGTTTGCAAAATCATCACTCAGTTAATAATAAATACTCCCTCCGTCCCGTAGGAATTTGCACCCTACAGGACGGCACATTTTTTAAGGAAAATGTGTTTTATATATAAAATAGTGCATATGGATAAATATGTGTATAGGTTTGTAAGAGTGCATGTAAATAAATATTTTCTTTTTTAGTAGTGTGCAAATTTGTATGAGACGTCCAAATAAGGAAAGTGTGCAAATTCGTGTGGGAGAGATGGAGTAATAAATTAAAAAAATATATGGATTTTAAGAACATGAGTTATAGCCAGAATGAATTATGCACATTTCGAAACGGGTGTCAGCTGCTTATTCAAAATGAATTATAAGTACTTAAAACAGTAGTTGTATACACTTTAAAATTGATTTTTTAAAAAAAATTAAGTACAGTTTCCAAATAATCACTTTAATATTTGTAAAACATCAAAAGGCAATAAATGAATAAATTAGATACATCTTTTTATTTTTTTACTTAAAAAACAAAAGAAACATAATTAAAAAAATTACAAAAAAAGAGAAGTTTTAACACTACAAGATAAGTGTGGAAATAAAAATGCGCTTGAGTTTACCATATTAAGGAAACTAAATAAATGCAGAGCTCATAAATTAAGGACTTACCAGCTAGAATGATAGCAACACCATTTTATTTTTACTGTATTTTTTTTTCTATGACGTCCAAAGAAAAATGTAGAGTTCACAAATTAAGTTTATTATAGCGACTCTATTTTATAGCGACTCTATTTTAGGTTCACAAAAATAAAATGTAGAGTTCACAAATTAAGTTCACAAAAATGTTAAGAGTTCACAAATTATAGCGACTCTATTTTATTTTTAGGGGCATTCTTCAATAGCATGCTTCACGTACAACATTTATTTTATTAGTTTTTATGGCATTTTTATTTTCAATTTTATATATTTTATATTTTAGTTCTTCATTTTATTATTGAAAACTAATTTTTAATATTATAAAATATATTTTAAAAAATGTTACATATATTAAACAATTTTTAATTTTTATATATTGATTTTAATTGATTTTTTTTTCCTTATACTTAGTTATTGTACTATATTAAAAGTGGCATGCGTGGTTGTCAAATATTTTTGAACCTTTTAATTTAAAGTAAGTCTCTTGTGCACCAATTACACCGTGCAATTCAAATGTATTTTTAAATAATTACACTATTTATTATTGAAAAGTTACACAAATTGTTACTGAAAAGTTACACTATTAAAACTACATTTTTCAGTATTAATAACATATGTAACTTTTCAATAGTATTTTGTGTAACTTTTTAAAAGTGAACTTGAGTTGCACGGTGCAACTGGTGCATACAAGACTAACCATTTAATTTATTGTTGTCCCCACTTGATTAAAGAAAGAAAGATAAGAGTTTCAACACTTTAAGAAAAAACGTGTATACAATAGATAAACGCAGGTATAGAAAAAAGAAGAAAAATGATAAACGTATAATCACTTTGAATTTGGGCTGAATTAAACTGATGGATATTAGTTGAAGTATAACTAATTAGGATCGGTGGTTTAGAAAAGAAACGTAAACATGTTATAGTAAAAGTTCATTATTTTGAGTACACTCCACAAATTAAAAAATTCCATATAAATTTTCTAAAATACCTTTCTTTCTCTATATGATAATTTCAAATATTTACTATCGTAAAAAAAAAATTAAAGAGTGAATATATTTTCAAAAATACATGTATACAAAAAAAGACCTGATTAGAGAGGGGGAGGCTTAAAGAGGGACACTAGCCCTCGTTGAGTAACTCCTCGATTCGGCCCTCGCTAGCTTGTGAGGGAAATTAATGATTCTTTGGTACGGACAATATATGATGTAGTTTTGAAATATTTAAAATTTAAATTATGTAATTTAAAATGATAAAGGTACATATATATATATAGTATGTTTTATATAAAAATTGTTCATTACACACTTATCATGAATTTTTTTTAAAATATTAAATATTTGATTAAGTGTATTAAAATATTTATCAGAAGTATCAAAAGTTAGGATCAATAAAATCTATAATATTTAAAACATAATATTACTGACCTGATTTTTTATATTTTTTATAAATTTTTTATACTCATGATCAAATATTTAATACTTAAAACTGATTTATAATAAGCTTATCATTAATTATTTTTATATAAAACTTATATAATATATATATATATATGTATATATATATATATATATAAGAAAATGATGCATCTATGTACAAACTTTCCGGACAAATAATGGACGCATTTTAGTAGAGATAGACGGAGGGTAAATAAATAATACTTCCTCCGTTTCAGAAGACATTGCATACTTTCTATTTTGGTATGTCCCACAAAAAGTTTGCACATTTATAAATGGAAACTATTTATTAAACCCTACTCTCACAATGCACATATAATATTCATATAAATGTACTTTTTATACCTTTTTTCTTAAATCGCGTGCCCAAAAGACTTCGCAATGTCTTCTGGGATCGAGGGAGTACTAGCGAGTAGTAATTATCAAGTTATGCTTTTCGTCATGATATTATGATTGTTTAGAAATCTGCAAATCGTTATTAGAAAATTTAAATGAAATTTTATTCTATAAATTATTAATGATCATTTGCATTTTTTTATTTAAAGAATCAGACCAAATATCTTACTCCCTGAGTTCAGTAAATTTTATGCGGATAGGTACTTAAAAAAATAATTTTTTTATTCTAAGAAGCAATACTTAATTATATGGATATTTAAATAAAGCAAAGTAATTTTTTTAAAAAAGTTAATCAATTACAATTCTAAAATAATTAAGGAGCTGTTACAAATGCGAATATTTAAAAGACCTAAAGCTCAAATTAAGCGACAAATTTAAATTAGTTACAAACAGAATGATGGTTACTATTCATCTTATTGTCACTGTTTACGTTGATTTGACTATTTGTATTGCAGTTTGCAGCTGTAACTTATAATTTTTTAATCTGCATATTTTTGGGTGAGACGCGACAGTAGTATTGAATATGCATCTATATTATTGAATTTTTTACTATACTATAATGTTATTGTTCACAAATTTTAAAAATTTTCGATTGATATCTTTTCCGACGAGACAACAACTATACTACTTATTCAGATTGTCACCAAAAAAAATTCTGCGAAATGCATCTGCACTACGAGTGACTGCACAATTAAAAAAAATGTGTTCGTACTATAGTGTTCACGGGAGGAAGCCTTTCTTCTACTTTGTTGAGCTTAGAGCTGTCAAAATGGGTCCGGCCAAATGGAGCAGCGTGAAAAGCCGACCTTAAGGATGGCCCGCAGGCTTGCCTGATTGCAATGGGCTGGTCGGTGGAAAGTAATTTATTTTTTTAATTTGAAACGCATTCTCAATTCCCAATCTCGTTAGTCATTTCTCGCTCTGAGTAAGTATACGCACACACTAAACCGACAGAAAGATTTTAGACTTGCCTAATTAATTAACATAGGAAATTTAATCGTATCTAAGTCTTTTTGTATTACTATAATCTATACGCTCACCCACTTAGTTTTAAACTCATAATTTATTCCGTTTGGTTCACGCAATCAATAATCCCTACAACAGAAATTTATAACTTTCATTTCTAATAATGACAACCTTCATTCTAGTCATTCCATTTAAGCATCTGAGTAACTATGACAACCTTCATTCCTGAGCATATATATTTATGTTTGGTGTATAAATTTTTAGCGTATGAGTTATTTCTTATTAAATCATAGCATTTTTAGTACATGAATACTTAATTGTTGCCACATCTCTTAATTATTGGCATGTAATTAGAAATTTAAAATTTTATTTTGATTGTTATATTTTAAAAAAAGCGGGCCAAATTTGCCCGATGGCCCGGCAGCCCGTCTTGAGCTAGGATGGGCCCAAAAATTCATGGTTAGTTGTCAACTGGGCTAGCCGGCCCACCCTGCCTCAGTTGACAGTTGTAGTTGAGCCTCATTCAAAGTAACTGTTATTGTGATTCGGCGGAGGCATATATGTATTCTTGCCATCCACCTCCCAGCCATTTCTGGTAATTCCCCACATGCTGCCGTCTCGTCCCTCTAACTTTTTATAATATGATGTTTCTCCTTTAACATTTCTTTCTCTTCATTTCTGGCATATATATTTAACCACGAAAGAACTTACACGAACTTTCGCTTGCTGTATAATTTTTTGACCTGAACATAGTAAAAGATAAAATAAATTGTGCCAGAACATTCAGTAAAGTGAAGCTCAATTAGTTAAAATTTATAAAAATAATTACTATATTTGAGTCTAATAAAAAATTTCGTGGATTAAATACAAACTTCTTTTGGAAAGAAGTAAAAATGTGGAATTCCATTGGAGTTGTATGGCAAAAATTATATATTGATTACATATTAGAAATGAAAGAATCTTATATATAACGATATCATACATGAGAAAAAATTGAATGCATATCTAATCATACTTTCCTTTTAAACATATATAATTAATTTGACTAAAATCTTATAAATTAACTAATGTATTATATATAGGCGAATAAAATTTTATCTCGTGTATCATCCCATACGAATTTTTATTTTTAGAAAAAGAAATTAACATTAACTAAACTCTTAAATCACTTCAAAACAGGAAACACATATTCCGTGCAATACTGCATGTCCAAACATTCCAATAAGAGCAATGAAGTATTAAAATAATTAATTAATACGTATGGCTAAAATAATCTCAAACTTAAAACTATTTAAAAATCCTATAAATACCCTCTCCCATGCACATCCCAGATAGCATCATAGCAACACATCTTCTCTCTCTCTCTCTCTCTCTCTCTCTCTCTCTCTCTCTCTCTCTCTCTCTCAAAGGAGCTCTTCATGGCAAAAATATTAGGATTCTTTTTCTATTTTTTTCAAGTTTTAGTCACAATTACACTGGCTACAATAATTTGGCCAGATTACAAAATTAATAACCTCCCAGGACAGCCTGACAATACTCCGGCATTCAGCCAGTATGCCGGCTATCTAGACGTCACGGGAGGAAGTATTTTCTTCTATTTCGTTGAGGCCTTGGATGAGCCTCATTCTAAGCCACTGTTGTTATGGTTGGGTGGAGGTTGAGTTAAACTGTTTTACTTTTGGAAAAAATATAATAAATAACTTGCATGCATGCATAATTATATTGCTTAATTTGTTACTTGGTGTGCAGGGTTTAGTTGCTCATCTCTTGTAGGGGCCATGACTGGGATTGGGCCTTTTGGCGTGAATCCTGATGGGAAGACACTCTACGCACGAAACTTCACTTGGAACAAAGGTGTTAATCAGATATATGGAAGAATTTTTTTTAGCAATATAATATCACAAAATTCCTTTTTTTGCCATTTTGATAATTTTTTTTATATAAATACCACTCATTTAAAAAAATTTAGAACCAAATTAAAACATTGAGACCATTAATAAGGTTTATTTCCATTAATTTAAAATAATTCCCGCATTAATTTGTAAATACTTCAGTGTGGACCATAAAATGCAATATGCGGAGAAAATCGTGAAAACACCACACACATAAATATCATATATTTCTCAATTCAAAGAATTGATATCACTAATGTCTATTCCTAATAATTTCAACTAATTTCCTTATATTTTTGGGCAGTATTCGAAATTGCCAAATGTCAAATGACTAAAAAATATCTTTTTGAGTCAACACATGTATATATATATATATATATATACTTTTTAACATAATTATTTGGCCATGCATGCGTACGTTTGATGGATATAGAAAATCATATTCCGAATTACTAATGAATTTGATATTTGTTCTTATAAAATGCAGAGGTGAATATATTATTTCTGGAAGCGCCTCTTAGTGTTGGATTTTCATATTCCGACGCAACCTATGAAACACATATTGTGGGGGATGTTACAACCGGTATTTGTACATCATATTATAATTATATGGAACGTCATGATGATATCATATATATGGTATGACAATTAATTCTTTATATTTTTCATGATTCAGCTCTAGAATCTTATACATTTCTTAACTTTTGGCTGGAGATGGAAATATTTGATCAGTACGCAAACAGTGACTTATATATCGCTGGAGAGGGCTATGCAGGTATTTTGGCCAAATTCTTAATTTAAACAATATATATATATATATATTAATTGTATGTGGATGGTAAATTATACAAGTCAATCCTTTGAAATAATTACGTTCTTTCTAGATTGAACTTTTAATGAAGGTGTTGTAGACTATATATAACTACGCTACCAACTTAAAATTTTTCACAAATAAATAAATTAATAAAAGAAATAGAAAATAAGAATCAAACAAGTTTTCTTGCAAATTACTTGGAATTGATTCTCTTATTCTTCAATTTATACCATAGTCAATGCTCCTTAATTCTCTCCTCCTGGTTGACTTGTGACATGTGGCATGAATGAATGAGGCTAATTAAATAAATTAATGCATCTTCTTCTTTTTTCTTTTGGGGAGACATGCATGCATCCCAAACAATTAAGAGTAACAACTTTGGTAATTTCTTAATTTGCAGTTTGTAAGTGAAATGCGTCTTTTAATTTCTCTCTTCCTTGCCGCAAATTCTGTTGCTATTTTAAGACATGATCATGCCGACTGAGCTCCCAAACAATTCTTTTCCTTTTTTTTTTTCTTGGGCGTGATTATATCTAACAAGATTAATGCGCTTTTTCTCTTCAAATATTCGCAAGGCTCATCTCAATCACTTCCAATTCAATCCAAATTGACCCGTGTTTTATATTAAAATATTCTCAGTGTTTTAAAAAGAAGCAAAATACGACCTTTCTCTCTATCAAGTGCAATTAATCAAAATAAAATAATGAAAACATATAATTTAATTAAAATAAATATTAAATGCACCATAAATTTATGTAATTATCACTCGAATCACCATTTTGGGATGATCATATATATTGTTTGTTGTTTCCATTCACCAAAATTCTTCTTCTCTTTGTATCCCCCTCTTCCGCAATTCGCAAGTTTTTGAATTTCGGGATTTATTTTCTTGTTAAATTATAATAGGATACCGCGTTCCTGAGCTTGCTGATTTGATATTGGAAAGAAATAAGCAACCACACAGCAACAAAATGCAATTGAAAGGGATCATGGTAATTAATTAATTATTTAATGCGCACTAGTTAGTTACTACTGAATTTTTTCAATTGATTGTAGATTGGGAATGGGTATATAAATATGGATACAGACAACCGAGGAAAATATGATTTCCTGTGGAGCCATGCCCTTATCTCCGATGATGTTTATGCGAACCTGATCTCTCGAAACTGTAGCGAAGATTGTAATTTTGAGAATATTGATATTGGGTTGATTAATCAAGAAGATATATATGGACCATTATGTGGTGTACACTCAGCCTTTCAACGTACGTATGATCCTTGCGAAATGAAGTATGTTAAGGCTTATCTCAACATTCCCCAAGTCCAAAAAGCCCTTCATGCTAACAGAACCACGCTCCCGTCACTAATATGGGAAGAATGCAAGTAATTGATTAATTGAACCCTTTGACTGACTAATTTGATTAAATATTTATGCTATTATCTCATATATCTTTATTTTAGCCAACAAGCGGTGAAGGTTAGGAGCATATTAGTGACACCCACCAATGTGCTCCCAGTGTATCAACGACTTATCGCATCAAACCTTAAAATACTTCTTTATAGGTATATGTATTTCTTAATTTAAATTATAAATGTGATTCCATTAATTTAGCACTTATCTTTTGATTTATGTATTTATAGTGGGGATGCAGATGCTATTGTTCCTGTATTAAGTACTAAATACTCAATTTGTGCGATGGGACTCAAAGTGCTCAAACCTTGGATCCCATGGAATGGAGAAATGGACGAAGTAATTAAGTTATTCATGCATGTTACAATAGTATATATAGATAAATATATGGACTAAAAGTAATGATCATATGTGCAGGTGGCGGGTTATCGAGTTGTATATGAGGGGCTGACATTCATGACAGTGCACGGGGCAGGACACTCCGTTACACAAACGCAGCCTGCCAGAGCATTTTCATTACTAAAATATATTCTTGCCATGTAAGTGTTATCTATTTAGTTCGTTTTCAACATAAAATATTTTTCTTGTATTCTCTGTTTCAAAATGTAATTTGATAAAAAAAAAAAGTCAAAGCATGTTGTTTGACAATATGAATTAATATCTCACTGTTTAATTACTTAATTTGGAACAAAATATATATCTCTTCTTATCGTTTTTCCTCACATATTTATGTAGGACTACTCCTGAAATATCGACAACGCCTCAAATCTCCACCTCCTCCTCATCGTGGGCCCACTGTGTTAGCGATTTCACCACCTACCACCACTCAACACCACCCAAATCCAGCCCCATCAGTCTTGATTCCATCCCGGCTGCCGTGTCGTCTGCCATAACTCCCTCACTTTTTTCTATCTTACCTGCTTCTCTCTCCTCTCTTTTCTTCATGGCTCATCAGATGAAGATTCTATAATATGTGGTTCGTTTATTTTTGGGTCTGTGGTTCCTAATCCTCTCTTCTTCTTCTTTTTTTAAATTAGCAATTTCCTACATTGTTCAGATGTATTTAGATTTTTTTTGATGACACGTGTTAATAATTATATTGAAAACTCTTATGATGTTGATTTAAACTGTGAATTTTATCATATTTCTAATATTTTACTTAGGTGAATTTCCTAATTTCTACATTTGAGTTGGGTATTCATTCTAGAGAAGACGTACGCTCTCTCAAGATCAAATCAGTAAAAAATAGTACTATATTATAAAAGAATGGTTGGATTAAGAATGAAAAAGATCATCACAATACTATAAAGAAGAAAAGAACGTTTTGAGAGGATCGATGATGCAAGTCACCCATCGGGCTGGGCTCCGTATTTGAAGTTTCGTATAGTTTATGCATATTTCGGAACCCGATCCGAAATTGGGTAGTTCGGTTGTTTTTGACAAACACGAAATCTCGTATTCCTCTTTCGATCAGCGCCATTAATTATCAAATCCTTGAGTTCGGCTCCAAAATTAGTCTGGACCCCATAACGAAGAGCTAGAGCTAATTCGATAAAGTGTTAGCTTCTGACAGTATCAGCTGGACCCCTCTCATTTCAGACCATAAATCCAATGGAGTTGAACGTGAGAGGGTGTTTTTTTTATTCTAATTTTATTGTACTATGGATAATTGAAGAATAAGATTTAACAAAACTAAAATAATTAAAGCCGTATAAAAAATTGAAAGAAAACAAAACTAAAAATATAGAATTAAAATTAAACTTAAGTAACACAAATTTAGAATAAAATCAAATTGGGGTTATTTCTCAGTGAAATCCCCGGATATAATTCTTCCAAACTTTTTTCCGTCAACAATATATTAAATTATTATTATGATATTCATATCCTTAGCAACAAAAAGACCTTAACATTTTGCAATTCCTTTACTACCAAAAACCATTATTTTTTTGTACACATATAATAACTTAAAAGCGCGTGAATATATAGCTAGTGTATCTAAAAAAGAATGTCAATGCAAGCAAATAGTAGAAAGAGATGTCGGTAATAGAAGATAAATAAGAGAAAAGAGAAAGAGAAGTTGAACAAAAGAATACAGAGAGAGACATGAGTGGCCGAAAAGGGGATGTTGACAATAAAAATTTAAAGGTACATGATGAAAAAATAATATTTAAAGAAATAAATAGGGGGATTTTGTTTCTGACTTTGGGACAAGGCTACAATAGCTTTGTTGATGCCGTGAACGGATGTTGGATGCCATTTTTGTATTAAAAATTTGTATACAAAGGGTAAAATTGAGATGAAGTTCACGGTCAACATTCGCGAAAGGATTACAGATGGAAATTCCCATTTTTTGTTGGTACGTGATCAACTTGTGACAAAAAAAAATGATGTTATTATTTTTGGATCCTAAATAATAATTATCAGTGATAGATGATGTTTATGTGGCTTAGCATCTGGGGCAATATAAATCGTCAAGAATTCCAGATTATGTAATTAAAGAGAAGCTAGAAAGAAGTAAGAACACCTATCATCTCAATCTGTGTAGATCCTAGATTTATAAGATTCCTGATCCTTTATTATGACCATATAAGTTCTTATTTGTAGTGTACAATTAACACCAGATATGTGGAACAAAATATTGCCTTGTCCGAGAATCAATTCCATGATCTAATTGGTTTGCTCCATGATCTTAGGCACTTAAAATTATAATTTATGGTTGCAGTTGTTCATACGCGATCGTGTGTTTTGACCCTGGACCGAGGCCAATAATCTCAGCCTACATATATTACTCTTTGAGTGTTCTAGCTCAGTCTGAAGACTCTATCCTTGATAAATATGGTTCATATCATACCATCTTTACCGTATGTGAATTTCTTAAATAATCTAATCCAGATTCTACTTAGGCTTCGTCCTTAGACTCGATTTCAACTTCAGAGTACCTCTACTGTGGACGGAGTTCTTAGTCCTTCGATTATGCCGCCTAATAATGAGACTACTGAGGCTTGACCTTCCATTGGTCTCAACCACGGAGTGGCTGAAGCAGGGCTAAACTTAATCCATTATCCCGGCTTCGCCTCATTGAGGTAGAACTTAATATCTAGCATGCAGAATAAACTCGACCTCTGGAAGGCTGTCGGGGTGAGGCGTCGGTCGATGCCAGTAGCACTTGGACTAGTGAGATTCGGTCTCAGAAATGGTGGCGTGTTCGTGCTCCAGAACTATAATGTTTGATTGTCTCATCATGTCAGGCCCATTTCCCAATCCATCATGAGTTTTATGGGAAATAGGCAACCAGTTGAACCGCATACGCAGTATAATAATTTTTCAATTTCAACCACGCACACGTGACTAGAATGCCAAAGGTCACAACTTTTGAACTAATCTCAAAATTAGGAACCCCATATTTTTACTTAGATGCCCAGTATATTTGCATTTCGATCGTCATCTTTGTAATCTAATAATAGAAGAGTTGCGTCTCATTTAGGGATCTTTATTTTGACAAAATTAATCAAATGTGTTAAGTGTAAAAGCTATGCTGAGTTTGGATACTGAGTATTAAATCCTGATCCTGAGACAAGGCCCTGAACCTGAGAGAAAATGAGTCTGAGTAAGGGTGAACGCGATACTGAGTTTGAGTGCTCTGATCCTGACACTCATCCTGAGTGTTCAGATCAGTGAAGGCACTTGTCCTGAAGACTCAGTAACCTGAAGGCATAATCATCAGATTATCATCCTGAGTCAGGCATCTCCTGAGTAAAGTCAAGCATCCTGACAGGCATATCCTGAGCTGAAAATGACCAATCGTCTGAGTCACTCAAGCTGAAGGTTTCAAGCTGACATTAAGGCGGTTATTTTGACAGCTGGCGGAGCAATCCTATTGGATGCCGGAACAGTTATTTCAGGCGGTTGTAACCATATAAGCTCGTCGATTGGTTATGGATTTAGATGGCAGTTAGGATCTGGGCATCTATATATACGTATTCATACCTGGAGAATACATATCACTCATTACTTAGAGAGACTAGAGTGAGAAAGCTTGTATTCTATAAAACATTATCCATTTTATTAGTGAAGTGAGAAAAATCCACCCGTGGACGTAGATCAATTTGATCGAACCACGTAAATTCTCTGTTCTTTGATTTCTTAATTTCTGCAATTGTGCTCATCGAAGTTCTTCAAGGTCTGATAATCGAAAGTCTCATTGAGGTCGATTATTCTGATTAAATTCACACCAATTGGCGCCGTCTGTGGGAAAAGAAAGGATCGACTGGATTAATCATCATCAAACATGGCATCTACAAAATTGGATTTTGAGAAATTCACCGGAGCAAACGACTTTGGTTTATGGAAGATCAAGATGAAGGCTCTCTTGACTCATCATGGGTTATCAAATGCCCTGAAGCTTGATGATCAATGGCCTCCTTCTTCGTTAGAAAATCCAGGCAAGAAACAAGAAATATTAGAAAAGGAGCATAGCACAATCATCTTGTGCTTGGGGGATAAGCCTCTGAGGGAGGTGTGCAAGGAGAAGACTGCCATTGAGGTTTGGAGTAAATTGGAGAAGGTGTATCAGACTAAGTCTATCTCCAACAAGTTGTTCATGAAGCAAAAACTGATTTCCTTCAGGATGAATGAAGAGAAGGAGTTGATTGAATAACTTGAGAAATTTAACAAGGCTGCTGATGATCTTGAGAACCTGGGAGTGGAAATTGATGATGGTGATAAGGGTTTGATGCTCCTGAATTCTTTGTCTAAATCCTTTGAGAATTTCAAGGATACTTTACTATTTGGGAGGCAGGATCAATTGTCCTTTGATGATATTCTGGGTGCGCTAAAAACAAAGTCTATTCAGCTACAAGCTGATAAGAAAAATTCAGTTCAGGCTGAAGGTTTGAATGTCAGGTTCAAGAAGGGCAAGAAAGGTTTTCAGAACAAGAAGAAGAAGAGCACAAAGGGGTCAAAATCTGGTGATTTTGTTGAGAGGAGGAAATGTTTTGCTTGCCACAAAACTGGTCATCTCAAGAAAAATTGTCCTGACAAAAATAGGAATCAGGGAGAAGAACAAAAGGCTGATATAACTGTTGCTGCTGAAGAAGGATATGACAGTGCTGAGGTGTTGACGGTTACTAACCTGAAATTGAATGATGAATGGGTACTAGATTCAGGATGTTCATTCCATATGTGCCAGGATGAAAAATTATTCAGGGAGTTGAGGAGGTTTGATGGAGGCTCAGTTGTGTTGGGCAACAATCAGACATGCAAGGTGAAAGGGAGTGGTTCTGTCAGGATGAAGTTGCATGATGGAGTAGATAGGATACTCTCAAATGTGAGGCTGGTGCCAGAACTGAAGAGAAATCTGATTTCCCTGGGTTCACTGAATCAACTGGGTTATGAATTCAACACTGAGAATGGTTACATCCTGATAACCAAAGACAAGAAGGTATACATGAAAGACAAGAAAATCAATGGATTGTATATCCTGATTGGAAGCACTTCTACTGGGTCAGCAAACAATGTTATGGACAGCACTGAGGCTATGATATGGCATAAAAGATTAGGTCATATTGGAGAAAGGGGACTCCAAGAACTGACAAAGCAGAAGGTATTTGAAGATGGAAAGGCACTGAAAATGGAATTCTGTGATCATTGTGTCCTGGGGAAATCCAAGAAAATTCCATTTCCAAAGGGTAAGAAAACTACTGATGCACCTCTGGATTATGTTCATTCTGATATCTGGGGACCAGCTAAGGTGGAGACTCATGGAGGTGGAAGATACTTCATGATAGTCACTGATGACTTCAGCAGGAAAGTATGGGTGTTCATACTGAAGCAGAAGAGTGAGGCCTTAGCAAAATTCAGAGATTAGGTCAGTGAACAAGAAAATAAGAGAGGAAGATCCATTAAATATATCAGGACAGATAATGGATTGGAGTATGTATCAGAGGAGTTCAATAATTTCTGCAAAAAAAGGGAAATAACTAGACACAGGACAGTTCCTGTAAATCCTCAGCAGAACGGCCTTGCTGAGAGAATGAACAGAACAATCCTGGAAAAGGTCCGGAGCATGCTATCAGATGCAAAGCTACCAAAGATATTTTGGGGTGAGGCAGTCAGTACAGCTTGTTATCTCATTAACAAGTCACCATCCTCAGCAATTGAGTTCAGGAGACCTGATGAGGTGTGGTACGAAAGAATCTCATATTACAACAACCTGAAGGTATTTGGTTGCTCAGCTTTTGCCCACATCAGGCAGGACAAGCTGGAACTTAGAGCACTGAGATGTATTTTTATTGGTTATCCTAAGGGAGTAAAAGGATACAAATTATGGTGTTTGGAACCTGGTCATAAAAGGTGTATCGTCCGTAGAGATGTGACTTTCAATGAGAAAGTTATGGGATACAATCAGCCCATAAGCACTCAGGACTCAGATGGAATTCTTTCAGAAGAAGGTATTCAGGTTGTGGTGGAGACTCCTGACAAGAACTCAGGACAAGCAGTCACTGAGTCAGATGAAAACTCAGAAAGACATCAGGGGGAATCTGAGGAAAGTGATACTGACCATTCAATTTCAAATACTGAAGGCCAAGATCTCAGGAATTATAGTCTAGCAAGAGACACACACAGGAGAAGCATACACCCTCCGACTAGATTCGGTCAGGCTGACATGGTATCCTATGCCCTGATAACTGCTGAAGAAATTGAGCATCAGGAACCACAGAGTTATGCTGAAGCGGTGTCAGGCAAAGACAAAGAGAGATGGATATTGGCAGTGACTGAGGAACTTCAGTCATTAGAAAAGAACAACACTTGGACCCTAGTGAACAAAGTTCAAGGGCAGAAGGTAGTCAGTTCCAAGTGGATCTTCAAGAAGAAATCTGAAATAGGGTCAGGAGGAAAAGAGAAGCTGAGATACAAGGCAAGACTGGTGGCCAGAGGATTCACTCAGAGAGGGGATAGATTTCAATGAGGTATTTTCACCTGTTGTGAAACATTGCTCAATACGAATTTTATTGTCAAAGGTTGCTCAGGAGGATCTGGAGCTTCAGCAGTTAGATGTCAAGACAGTCTTCTTACATGGAGATCTGGAAGAGACTATACACATGCAACAACCTGAAGGTTTTATCCTACCAAGAAATCAGGAGAAGGTGTGTTTACTGAAGAAGTCGTTGTATGGACTGAAACAAAGTCCGAAGCAATGGTACAAGAAATTTGATAGTTTCATGATCTCCATAGGCTTTACTAGGTGCAGGTATGATAATTGTGTCTATTTTGAGAAACAAGGAAAGGAAGTACTCACATATCTGCTGCTCTACGTGGATGAAGCAAGAGTCCTGAAAGAATTCAGAAGTTAAAGGCAAAACTCAGTAGCACATTTGACATGAAGGATTTAGGCAGTGCGAAGAGGATACTGGGCATGGAAATTATCAGAGATAAGGACAAAGGGAGGTTGTTCTTAACTCAGAAGGATTACATCCTGAAGATACTTAGGAGGTTTAACATGCATGAATCTAGAATTGTATCTACTCCCCTTGGTCAACAATTCAAACTGACATCAGATCAGTGTCCGAAGTCAGAAGAAAAGAAGGTACAAATGAGTAAAATTCCTTACTCAAATGGAATTGGTAGCATAATGTATGCTATGGTGTGCAGCAGGCCAGATTTAGCATATTCAGTTAGTGTGGTCAGTAGATTTATAGCAAATCCGGGAAAGACACACTGGGAATCCTTTAAGTGGGTTATGAGATACTTAAAAGGTACTGAGAATCTGGGGTTACTGTTTGAGAAGACTAAGGACGTTGCACAACCTCTTCAGGGATATGTGGACTCAGATTATGCTGGAAACATTGATACAAGGAAATCCTTAACAGGATATGTGTTCACATTATATGGTACAACAATCAGTTGGAGAGCAGTACTCCAGTCAGTAGTGGCACTCTCAACTACTGAGGCTGAATATATTGCAATGACTGAAGCAGTTAAGGAATCAATGTGACTCAAGGGTATGATTAAAGAGTTTGGAATAAGCCGAAAGGAAGTTGCAGTTCAGTGTGACAATCAGAGCACAATTCATTTGGTTAAGCATCAGGTCTTTCATGAAAGATCTAAACATATTGATGTGAGGCTTCATTTTGTGAGAGATGTGGTGGAAAAGAAAGTGATTTCAATGCAGAAGGTTTCTACTGAGGACAATGTTGTGGATATGCTGACTAAGGTCTTACCTATTTCAAAATTCAGATACTGTTTGGAGCTGAACAAGCTACGGTCATGGGATGTACCATGAGCTAGGTCCTGAGGTGGAGTGTGGAATGGGGGAAACTCACTTACTTTGAGGTGGAGAATTGTTAAGTGTAAAAGCTATGCTGAGTTTGGATACTGAGTATTAAATCCTGATCCTGAGACAAGGCCCTGAACCTGAGAGAAAATGAGTCTGAGTAAGGGCGAACGCGATACTGAGTCTGAGTGCTCTGATCCTGACACTCATCCTGAGTGTTCAGATCAGTGAAGGCACTTGTCCTGAAGACTCAGTAACCTGAAGGCATAATCATCAGATTATCATCCTGAGTCAGGCATCTCCTGAGTATAGTCAGGCATCCTGACAGGCATATCCTGAGCCGAAAATGACCAATCACCTGAGTCACTCAAGCTGAAGGTTTCAAGCTGACATTAAGGCGGTTATTTTGACAGCTGGCGGAGCAATTCTATTGGATGACGGAACAGTTATTTCAGGCGGTTGTAACCATACAAGCTCGTGGATTGGTTATGGATTTAGAGGGCAGTTAGGATCTGGGCATCTATATATACGTAAGCATACCTGGAGAACACATATCACTCATTACTTAGAGAGACTAGAGTGAGAAAGCTTGTATTCTGTAAAACATTATCCATTTTATTAGTGAAGTGAGAAAACCCCACCCGTGGACGTAGATCAATTTATCGAACCACGTAAATTCTCTGTTCTTTGATTTCTTAATTTCTGCAATTGTGTTCATCGAAGTTCTTCAAGGTCTGATAATCGAAAGTTTCATTGGGGTAAATTATTCCGATTAAATTCACACCAAAATGACTATCAGAGAGATCTTTGGTTCTCATTTGCGGCAAACTTCCTGGCGATTTCTCCTAAGATAAATCACACTAATCTTTTTTGTTCCCTATTGTTTTGTATTCATGATGAAAACTGCAAAAAGAGCTCTATTTTGGGAGACTTCTGGTCCATGAACGATTTGGGTTGATGTTAGACCCTCTAATGATGATGGGTCGAGATAAAAAGATTTTTCGTACCATAACATATTGAGTGTCCATTTTTTATTCTAAAAATTTTGACTCTTTGATTTTGGTCCCGTAATTCTTTGGATTTGTCCAATTTTGGTCCCATTTTTACCAAAAATATATAAATAATATAATTTTTTGCCATGAACGATGCATGTGGTGGTTGAATTTGGGGTTTTCGGGTACTCTAGCTGACGCGCCTGTCAAATAATCAAATTTTCTATCATTTTGTATTTTTTTATTTTTTTTTATATTACTGAAACACTAATAAAAAAAATGAATATCAGCAAGGATAATGGAAAGTTCTAAATTCAACCATCATGCGCACCGTGCATGGTAAAAAATAATATTATTTTCATTTTTTTTAGTGAAAAATAGGACAAAAATTAGACAAACCCAAAGAGTTACGGGACTAGAATTGAACAGTCAAAATTTTTAGGACCAAAAGCGGACACTCAATAAGTTAGGGGACCAAAAAACTTTTTCTCTGATGGGGTCTCAGGTCAATTCAGGAAAGAAACTTAGGACCCGTTTGGTATATCATATAGGAAAAGAGACCAAGATAGAGAATGTGAAATGTTTTAAGGATGAATATATTTGTTGGTGTTTGGTACACCACAGTAAAAATAATATGATAACAATTTGAATGTTTGATAGATATCATGAAAAATCGTCTGATCATGCAGATCTCACAATTGCGAAATTACAGATCTCAAAGTAATCATCTGAAGAAAAAATCACCCTGACTCATCCGATAACAAGAATTGTGAAACTGCAGATCTTACAATAAAAATAATTTGATATCATCTGAAATTACGCCGACTCATTAATTGACCACCGGACTTACGCGACTCAGGGTTTCAGTGATTGTGCGTTGCTGGGAAATGAAAGAGAGAGAGAAAGACACTGCAGGTGACAGCTTCTTTGGCGGTCGACGACGCCTATGCTTTGCTTCGATCCGTGGAGATGGTGACGAATCGGAAATTTACTGCGTTGGTGGCGTGAGGTGTTTCCGGCATCGATGGCAGCAGCGGCTAATCTGGGCTGACGATGAAAATGGAAGGGTGTCCAGCATATGGTAGCAGCCATGTGGTGTCACGAAGGCTGAAGATGAACATGGAAGTGAAGAGGAAGATGAGATAATGTATCTGAGGGTCTGGGGTGCGATTTGTTTTCGGGGGTTTACTGTACAATTTAAGTCAAATTGTAGGGAATTGCAGTGAAGTTACGGTTAGTCATGATAAAACTTGGGCAGGTTAGAAATGATTTCAGTGCTACCAAACATCACGAAAGACCTAAAACGGTTTCTTTTCTGGGCTTTTAACCCTTACCAAACGGGCCCCTATATGATCGGAGAGGAAAGAAATAGTGGAAGTAACGCAGAAGGAGAAATGCCCTCTTCGACGCAAGATGAAGATGAACAGACGACTGAGTTCGTTAAAGACCTGGATTAAGAGACCACATATGAGATGTTGGGATACAATCTGAGTTCTTTTGATTCAGATCCCAAAGTCCCTTGATGAATTTCCCTAAGTACAAAAGATCATGATTGTATAGTTCAGGATTAGTTCAGGTTAGAATAGATTTTCTATTCACAGGTAATCAGTTTAGGGTGAACGCACTGAAGACTGAAGATTTGATGGAGACATCCTGAAGATTTAATTCAGGAGGAAGTTAATACTGAAGGTCAGAGTTATTAAAGAACAATTCAAGACAAACTGACATGAAGCTGATAACCTGAAGGACTTGAAGATCGATCCTGAAGATGAAGAGAAGACAATCCTGAAGGATTTCACTTATGGTGTTTCTACTGAGTAGTCTAAGCATGCTCATGACAAGATCCATCTAGTGAAGGTGGACGTAGCCTGAGTAATCAGGCTGGGTGCTCTCTTACTGACACTCATAAGATCCTGAATGAAAGGGTTACTAAAGCAATGGGGACTTAGCATTTATGCTAGTCAACTGAGGACAAAAGGAATGTCAGATCTCCATATATAAGACAACATTAAATCAGAGTTTAATACATAGTACTCAGAGACTAGCCATTTGAAGAACAACCAGTGAGATGTTGACACGTACGTACGGAGACTGATCAAGCATTTAATGCTCCTCAAATTTGCAGGCGGCCGCCAAAAGAATTTCTCATTTAAGTATGGTGAAAAGTAAAACAAGTACATCTTAGGCTGCACTTACCCAAATATAGGAAGATTTGGTAGATCTCCTCCAACTGATCTATTTGAAATTTGCCTACAGAAGACCTTGCACCCATTCAACGTTACGGGAAATTTCAAAGCGCTGAGAATATCCAAGATTCCAAGCACTCAAAGCATATTCAAAGAAACAATCTGTAATTTAAATTTTCCTAGTGTTGTATTAGGAATCTATTCTGTATTTTCTTAGAGTGATAACCCTAATCCTTAGCATTTGTTTAGATTACAAAGGTTATCACAAAATAGTTGGAAAACAAGAAAGTCAAACCCCTCAGTTTGTGAGTTGGTTGGTGGGAAAGACTGTAAACGCCCAGGGGTTGAATTCCTAAGAGAGGAATGAGACTACTCGTGCACCTTGGCACGTTAAAATACAAGATCCAATCCTCGGGAGAGGATTACTCCAGTTTAATCAGGCCGTGGACGTAGGAGTTAGTTATCTCCAAACCACGTTAAAAACCTCTTGTGTGCTGATTTATTTACTGTTCAAGATCATAACTTTCATCATTCTTAAATTGAACATTCAACTTTGTTTTATAAATCAGGAGGAATCAATTCTCCTGATCATGAACTTGTCACCGGCCTTAACAACTATTTTCTAAGCAATACAGTAGGACGGTTTTTTAGGACACTAAAACAAGTAGAACTTAAGGGCTCATACTTTCGCACGGTTATTGGACTAAACAAATCGGCCATGTGTAGAAGTTGAAGTACTCTGTCAGTAGACAAGGCTTCTTTCTCCTTGAATGAATCTTTAGTCTGCATGTCTTCCTTACAGGCTCTTCACACATGATCCTTGCTAAAAACTTCATTAGGTAGACCTTCAACAAGAGAAAGTCATGAGATCTTATAAATAATCTTGAAGTTCAAATGGTTCAGGCGCTTATGCCATAACCAACTGAGTTCCGAGGAACTTTTAGCTTAGGCAGGTCTCAGGAGAGCTGCTCTTGAAATCAGCAAAATATACATTGTCTCTCCTAATTCCTGAAAACAAAACCTGCAGTGTAGATTTGTCCTTAACTAGACTGATATTAGATAAAAATTCTACACCAAAACCTCTATCACAAAACTGACTGCCAGAGAGCAAGTTATGTCTAAGTCCTTCCATATAGGACACATTGTGCACACGCACTAAACCAATAACCAAAGTACCAAATCCTCTGGTGAAACCCTTAGAGTTATCACCAAAGGTTACATGCGGGTCATCTTGACCTACATAGTCCTAAAGGAGATCACGAAAGCCAGTGATGTGCCTTGAGCATCTAGAATCTAAGTACCAAACCGTCTTCTTTGGATTCTCCTTCTCCTTGTTGTAGCCCGCAGTCACCTGAAAAGAATCAGGCTTCAGGTACCCATCTTGTGTTGGGTCCTATTGTGTTAGTTGTACCCTTAGGAATCCAGATTTGCCTGACAATTTTGATTGCGTCAGAAGTATAGATCTGTCTCACTGAAATATCAGCATACACCGCTCTCTTTTTCCTGGAAGTTGAAGATGTATGGGTGTCGGCTTGAGTCACAGGGGCCCTGGATTTTCTATTGGGGACTGGCCTCCTATTTCTCTTTGGCTTGGGTGCAGTGGGTCTCGGTGACTGATAGGAAGGTGCTGCTCTTCTCTAACCTCTAGGCACTTGAGGTCTAATAGAAGAGTTAAGGAATTTAGGATTCCTTCACCCTTCAGAAATTACCCGGTTTGACCTTCTCCATTCAGGAGTTGGTCGCCCCTGATAGGTTCTATGCCACGCCTAAGGCCCTCGTATATGAGTATTCCTAGGCTGAGCCTGAGGTCTACCTTGGTCTGAGTTCCTCGGCGCCTGATGGGGCACCTAAGCCTTTCCCTGAGGTTTTGGCCTGGATGTCCCAGCCAGTTGCCTGCCGGGTTCAGTAGGCTTCTTTCCCTTCCCTGAGGCACTTGCCTGGTGAGCAATACCTTTGCCATTATCACCAACTGGGCCTTTACAAACACCACCTGAGAGTTGTTTCTTGAAGCAGCTATAGACTAACCCTGAGAGGTATCCAAGGTATTGAAGCCTATCCCTTGTTTAGACCCATCAGTTTTCTGGTAGATATTGATCCTTTCAACCGCTTGGGCTGACCGATTCATCTTATCCAGCTTTTTGGTCAGGGTCTCCTCTCGTACTATTAGGTGCTTATGCTCAGTGAAGAGATCATCTAAGTGTGACCAATTCATTGTCCTACTTTTCTAATGACTGAATAAGAGAGCTTTGAGTTGCTTTCTCTCGTTCTGCTGACTCAGTCCTGACTCTTTCGAGTTCCTAAGTCAACCTCACTGATATAAGAGCATCATCAGTGTCCCGTAGAGCTACTATCTCAGCAAGCATAGAATTTTTAGCACTAAGCCTTGTAGATATGAGTCTCTTGCAGCCTTGAAAGTCAACCATCAATTGCTCTAAGGAGAACTGAAGGTCGAGCTCTCTAGCTGAATCTGAGCTAGGCTCAGGTGCGTTATTAGAAGAGGAGGCAGAGGAACATACCTCAGCATTTTCCATCATGCAAAGATCATCATACTCATCATCTGAAAAGAGATCAATGGAGCGTCGTCTTGGACCATCTGATTCTGAGCTCTCCTCAGCAATCATAGCTTTACAATTTGACGCTCTCAGATCCCTCTTGGCTCTTCTGTCCTTCCTCTCTCGGGCGCTTGACTAGCGATTTGTGTTCGTACACAAATGCACTTTCCTACAAATGTATAGGATCGTGTAGTGGTAGGCTGACCAAGTTATAATATCGAATCCACGGGAAGCAATTAGACAATCTAATCCTAAAAATTGAGTGTGGGTCTTGAAATCAAATAAACAAAAAATAAAATTGCAAGTTTGAGTTTCTATCTAATTACTAACTAAAGCAGATAATGAAAGCAATTAAATATGAAAAATCAGGAAATTATCAAACTAACACGAGAATGTGTGCAGGAGTGGTGATATGCCTCGGGTGAATTTCATTATGTAAAAATAAAAGCAAATTTCTAGAAGCTCTATCATCAATTTCATCTGAGAAGTGGACTAGGCATTAGGGGTGAGCACTGTTCGATTTTAACCGAAAAACCGAACCGAACCGAACCGAAATAAGAATTTGGTTCGATTAATTTAGTATTCGGTTCGGTTTTGGTTTTAAATATTTAAACTTTTGGTTTTCGGTTTCAGTTTCGGTTTTTAGGGTAAAAAAACCGAAAAACCGAAAACCGAAAACCGAACCGAATTTAAACATATATATATATATATAATTATAATGTATAATACTATTACTAATATATATAAATAAATTAAATAAATATTATATTACATAAATATAATTACATTACATATAGATAAAAAAAATTCTAACCCTCAAACCAGTAAGTTACCCCTTCCAAATTCCCTCCCTCACCCTCACCCTCACGGCTCCTCACTTCCAGAAATTCCCTCCCCCACCCTCACGCCACTCACCCCATTCCAATCCGTCGCCGTCCGCCTAAGCTCACGGCGGGCGACCACCAAATCACCACTTCTTCTCTCCCTGTTTCCGCACACACAATTTTAACTAGTGATATTTCGGTTAATATGGTTATAAACCGAAATCGAACCAAAAATTTCGGTTTCGGTTTTTTCAGTTTTTAATGTATATGGTTCGGTTTTGGTTTCTAATAATAATAAATTCGGTTATATCGGTTTTGGTGATTTAGTTCGGTTCGGTAACCGAACCGAACCATGCTCACCCCTACTAGGCATAATATCTTATCAGAATATAAACTCTCATTTTTATCCTAATATCATTAATTATTTTGTTCTCAGTTCCTAAGCATTTCTCAATGTCAGAGGAACATTAACTCTTAACTTAGGGTTTACTATTATCAAGTGAATACTTTTGCCCTTCTCACTCAACTCTCGTTTTGTCGTGATCAAGACTCCAATACGAATCTCAAATAACAAATTTCTAAGCAAAATCAGTAACCAATTGCAGGCATTCACTCAACAAAATCCATTGACTCAAGAGTTAAAAGGAATTACTAAAATTAACACATAATTTTCTTCACCCAAAGCACAAGAAAACTTAGTCCATAACTAATTGGGAAACAAAACCAACTGAGATAATAGACATAATTGAAAATAACTAAAATAAGGCAAGAGTTACTAAATATAATTGAAACTTGAAATCGAAATCAAAACATAATAGTCTCAACCAATATTAATTCTCAGAATAAAATTACTGCAAAAAATAAATAAATTAATCCCTAATTTCTGCTGAAAAATCCCTAAATTAATCCCTGTTCTCCTGCCTCGTATCCTAATGCGTGATTTTGCCCCAATGGCGTGCGTGATTCATTCTCGTGAAAAACCCTGGATATATTAAGAATTCCTCAGCAGAATTGGGCCAAATAAATCAGTTGGGCCTGAATTAAATAGGAAATAAAGCTGGGCCCAAATTACCTTAGAAAGCTCAAAGCAAACTTTTCTTCTCTTCATTGCCTATCACACGCAGGCTTCAATCGGACTTCAAGTGCGGAAATGGTTGCAGGTCTCTTCACGGCAGCAAGGTAGGATTTCCGGCGAGGGAGTGAGAGTGGTTTCAACGGCGGCTGTGAAGCTTCGATTCGGCGCAGAGAACAGGGCAAATCGGCGATGCGCTGCGATGGCGTTGGACTCGATTCCGGCCGGAGCAGTTGTGCTGAGAACAGAGGTGGACGAAGGAGGAATCCGGCGCGACTGTCGGCTGTGAACGGCGGTTAATTTGAATCGGAAATGCAGTGGCAGGGGATCCAAGGCGGTTGTGTGTCGCTGAAGTTCCAGGCGAAAGTAGGATTCCATGGCTGAGGGGTTTGGATCGAGATGCGCGTCGGCGACGCGCGGTGGTTACTGCGGTGGCTTGAGGCAGAGTTGAGGCGGCGGAGCGTTGCGACGGCAGCGGTTCGGTTGCGGCGGTTTCAGAGCAAGAGGAGTGGTTTCGCTACCTCAATGGACAGAAGCAGGTGTGCAGAGCTGCTGTGCAGATTATTGGTTTGTTGGAATGGCAAGGGGGTTACAGCTTTCTTCTCTGTTTCCATGTTGAGAACCAAATGGAGGCGTGGCCCCACTTACTTTTCATCCTGGAAAATGACAAATTAATACTCAAGTTTCTCTCTTCAATTTTCTGCAATTTGATACAATTAGGCCGAAGTAATAATTTAATTAATTATCCTGAATTTATCTTAAATTTCTATAAAATTTCAACAATGATAATATTTTGAGAATCAAGAACAATTAATCAAATTAAGGCCCTAAATGCATTCAAAATTTTAGAAATTTATTTCAAAATGAGTACAAATTGATGCAAATATGATCCTAATCAGCGCTGAGCTCTGGGCAATCGTACTGATAATGCTCAGTCATATTGCAGTGATAAGACTGATCTGCATCACATACATAAGGTTTTGAGTCAGTGTACCTCTTGGTCTCAGGCTTCCTCTTGCTCCCTGAGCTCCTCTCAGGTTTGGAGCTGGATCTCCTGAGATCCCGGTCATCTCTCCGCCGCTTAGGCTCCTCACGATCACGCCTCGAATCTTAAACCCCTTCTCTCGATCTCCTAGGGCTCACATACCTTCTCCTGTCTCTGTTGTCATTATAGAATATTTTATACCTGCTGAATCTGGAGTTGAGCTTCTCAAACCGCATAGCCATCAGGCTGTATTCCTCAGCAAGTTCGTCCATGCTCAAGTTCGTCCGGAGTGGCCTTAAGAACAAAGCTGTTCTCCTTTTCAGGAGTCCTCCTCTCACTACTGTCCCCACTGATCTCAACCTTCTTCTTTCTCTTGTTGAGGTCAAACTCCAGAGCCTTTAGCTCTGAGAAGAGGTGAGTAGTAGTGACACTGGTGAGGTCCTGAGTGTTTTCAGCATTATCACTACTACCCATCTTTCAGGGAGACATTTCAGGACCTTGGAGGACACCTCCTTCCTGGGAATCTGCTTTTCAAGGGTTGCCAACTCATTCACCAGCTTGATGAATCTGGACTCCATCTGGTCGATGGTCTCATCCTCCAATATCTTGATCTTTTCAGATCCCTCGCACATCTCAGCGAGTGTGTCCTAGATTTCCTTTGTCATTTTCAGGTGCATCAATCTCACTGAATCCTCATAGGAAACAGTATGGAGAATGATGTTCTTGGAAATATTATGAAGCCCAATTTACTTGATCTGATCCGAGGTCAGTTTCTCCCTTTCTACAGGCTCAAGGCCAGATGGGGGAGGAACTAGGACATCACCAATCACTGAGAAAGTGGTAGCTCTATTAGTCATGAACTTAATCAAACCTTTCTCTATGACCAGATACATCACCCATCACTGGGAAAATTACACCCGATTCAAGCACCGGTGGGGTTGAATGTTGGCAGATAGAGCTCGACTTTGATGGGATTAGACGCATGATTTTAAATAATTATATTTTTGCAATTTGATATTTTTGTATAATTTCATTTAATTATATTTTTGTCCTTAAATTTCATGTTAAATGTGAAGGAAAACAAAAAATTTGAATAGCCGAAACCAAGAATTGATTAACTTGATTATAGATCGAAGATCCCATGACAAACTCTAATCGCCCATCAAAAACCCTAACGTAGCAGTTCAATTTCAGTTCTATAAAACATAAACATATTGGATCTAGGGGATTGTAAAATTTTAATCACTAATATTGATCTAATTTTAATTTAAATATTAAAATGTGTAATGCATGTGGACAAAATTCAAAGTGAATAAGTTAAGGGGATTATTGAAACTAAAATTGAACAATGTTTAGGGACTAAAACTTATTTAACCCTTATAATTAAGAATGTATATATAGAAATAGTTAGGGTAAATATCAATTTGAGTACCCAAAGTTTACCTTTCTTCTATTTTGGTACCCTACTTTTGGGCACTCACAAAATTGATCACTAAAGTTTATTATCACTCTCAAAATTGAATCAGCTCTGCTGAGACCAAAAATATAATTATTAAAAATTATAAAAAAAATATCAAATTGCAAACCTCCTCCCCTCATACATACATACATATATATATATATATATTGTTGGTCCCGAAACGAGTTAGATCAGTGTATGGGGGGGGGATACACTGATGTCAGATTTTTCTGAAAGACTCAGAAAAATGCTCCAACGTACTCAGTCAGGAATCCCTGAAGTACTCAGTATGCTGAATGTCCGCAGGGGCAGCAGGGACGGTTCAGTAACGAGTCAGATAAGCAGAGTAAGAGTAAAGTGCCCGGAGACTCATTAGAGATAACAAACCTACTGATTGCCCGGAAGCGAGTCAGTTGGACAACTATCTCAGTGAGTCAAAGTACGTGCGGAAAGTGAGCCCTTAGATTCTACTCGTTTTAGTTTCTAAAAACGTTTTCTCTGAGTTGCTTAGTAAATAGGTGGTTAAGGCTGAGTGCACAGTATTCAGATTCAGGATGATTGATTCAGTCCTGAAGTTAAAACCAATGCAGTATGTTCAGTTTAACATGATGACATTTATGATCCTGAACAAAACAGTAATCAGCACACAGGGGACTTTTTAACGTGGTTCGGAGAAAACCAACTCCTACGTCCACGACCTGATTTAACAGGAAGCTATCCTCAAAACCCTGAGGATAGGTACTTGGGTTTTACGTGCCAAGGGACACGAATAGCCAACTTCCTTTCTTAGGAACTGACCCCTGGGCGTTTTACAAGTCCCAGTCCTTCTAACCAACCTATCTCACACTTTGAGAGGTTTGGTATTCTGGTTTCCAACTAAGATAGCTCTAGCAATACAAATCAGTGCTAAATATTAGAGCTATCGATCTAAGCAAATACAGAGCGAATCCTACTACAACACTAGGGAAATTTAATTGCAGAGTGTTGTTTATGATATGCTTTGTGTTCTTGGATTCTTGAGAGTTCTCTTGGAAATTTCCCGTTAACCTTGTATGGGTGCAAGGTTCTCCATATTTATAGGCGAGATTCAAAATAGATCCGTTGGAGGAGATCAAATCAAATCTTTCCTATTTTAGGTAGATTGCAGGCTAGGAATACTGTTCGACCTACCCGCCATGCTTATTCTGGCAAGTTGTCACATCACCTGCAACCTTTTGAGACGCATTAAATGCCGCATTAAATACTGCGCAGACTCCGTGCTTACGTGTTGAAAGATCATTGGCTCTCCGTTATAACGGCTAGTTGACCTTCAGACATTTATCCTTCCTCGTACATTCAATGCTCTGAGTCTCTTGTAATAACTCAGTCTGAACGTGTGCCTTAATGGAGTCTTACTGACATTCTTTTTGTCTCTTGTCCCATAGCATAAATAACCTTTCTTCTTTGGACTGACAAGATTCAGGTATTCTGAACCACAGCCTAAGTCCGGTCCACTGTGCATTCCTCACAGCCTGATAGGTTATTCAGCTCAGTATGTGTTACCTTTTTGCTTCGGACTTACAGGATTCAGGTAAACTGAACCAAGGCCCAAGTCAGGTCCTATGTGCATTCAGCACAGCCTGATAGGTAATACTTACTCTTCACTGACTGAGTTCTGTCCTGAACATGCTTAGTGTATTCAGTAGAAACATCAGACAATGGTACTTCAGGATTGACTTCAGGAAGAATCAGCAGGCTTCGATCTTCAGTTTCAGAACAGACAATCTTCAGCGAGACTGACTGACTTCTTCAGAATGGTTTACACTTCAGACTTCAGTAAATTGGGTCGACTCCAATATTCTTCAGTCTTCAGTATGGTCCTTCTGTACTGAATCTCTGACCTAACTATCCTGAGCTATTTTATCCTGAACACTATACTTAGGCAAATTCATCCGGGGTTTTGGGATCTAATCAAAATACTAAGATTGTCCCAACATATATATATATATATATATATATATATATTTACATATTACTTTTTATTTTTCCTCACCCACCCTAACCCCGTCCCCACCCATTGGCTTCCCCCTAATCCCAACATGCAATCATCACCAAATTATCACATTCTAGATATTTTTCATTTATGCCTTAAGCTCCCCCATCTGTGAGTTCTAATTGGGAAAAAGCCATATCAAACTTGATGATAAAGGAAGCTAAGGATAGAACCCCTAAAAGAATGATGAAGTAGACGACAATCGCTAGACATGTATAATTTAAGAATGATAAAATTAGAGTTGAAATAAGAATTACAAAATTTCTGGGGAGATTTGATGAGAAAATTGAGAAAACCTCTGAGGATCCCGGCTACAGAAGAGAGAAGATCCGACGTGAGATTATGTCCTTCCAACGTGTGGTGACAACGACTGAGAATTGCCAAAAACTCTGTATTAGCGCCTTCTACGGTGTGTGCACCGGTGGAGGCATCAACCTCGGCATCGCCTCATCGATGTGAAAGGACCATGCACCTGGTGGGAATAGGCACGGCCAGACCCGTCCCAATGAATATGGAGGCCCTGTGCTACTTTTTAAAATAAGGTCTCAAATGTAATATTTGAAGTTAAATAATTAGAGAAGATTAAATAATTACCAACATAAATTTAAAAAAATTGGTCGTTAAACACCATGAATTTGATTACTTTTTTGAGAAAAAATTAATTAAAATTAAATTAAGGAGAAAAGTACAAGATTTTTTGCTTAAATTTTTTTCTTGATGTTGTAGTATTTTTTATGTGCATTTGCAATAGTATATTTACAATTGTTGAAAAAAAATATGTTTCAATATTTGAAAAATGTAAAGTACGTATTTATAGATAAAATCTCATATCTTAACTGACTAACAAACTTCCTAATTTTTTTGTGTTTTGAAATATAAGAATAATTTTATTAAGATTTATCTATATTAACTTAAAAAAATTTAAAATTGGGCCCCTAAATTTTGGGGGCCCTGATGTCACTGAATGTACATGCTAAAGAACGGCCCTGGGCACGACAAATCTCAGAAAATTACACCCGATTTAGGCACCGGTGGGGTTGGATGTTGGCAGACAGAGCTCGACGTTGATGGGGTTGGACGCACGATTTTAAATAATTATATTTTTGCAATTTGATATTTTTATATAATATATAATTATATTTGGGTGATTTACATATAGGTTCAAAAAATCACTATATTTGCAAATATGTTCACAATATTTGCGCAAAAGTACATTTTTTTCTGCACAAAAACACATTTTTTCTGCACAGAACCTATTTGTAAATATAGTGACTTTTTTGAACCTATATGTAAATTATCTATTATATTTTTTTTTCCTTAAAGATTTTGTTAACTAACGATTAGACAAATTTTGAGAGTAAAAATGAATTTCAGTGATCAATCTTGAAAGTGCTCAAAGATGGTATACCACAAAAAAAAAAAGGTAAACTTTGAATATAAAAAATGATATATATCCAAATAATTTTTTTATTCCCAGTTTATTTGAACAAACCAATTATACCCTAATAAATATTATTTCTAAATGATATTATTGATTCTTCTTTCTTATAAGCTTTAATCTATGAAACTCTTTTAATAATATAATTATGTTGTATTAGATTCTGGCTGTCACTTAATGAATTTTTTTTTTTTTAATTTGTATCTTCAAACTCGTACATATCAGCCCCACACTTCTGCAACATAGATTTTAATTGATATATCTCATGACTATATATAATTTATTTTCTCCCTTATTTTCAATTTGTAATAAGAAGAGGCAAAAGAGAAAGAAAGCAACTAAAAATAAAAAAACTAATAAGAGAAATCGCTTTATTTCATTTATTATTTTGTGGGTGATGTTGTAGTTTGGCTACCCACAACAACACCAACGGACATTAGAACCAATAAAATATCGACAGACTCCACTGGTGGGGCATATCTGTTCGCATCTTTCCTCGGATATACACTTTCCTACGCAATTAAAGCTCTGGCAATCCACCACTGCTAGCTGCAATATTATCATGCAAATCACTCCCACATACATAACAATCAACACATTATTCTTCTTCATCTCCATTACAAATTGTGTGTATATTTAAATTTCTTCCCAATAATTATATGTGTTTCATGTATATGTATATATAGTAGACAAATTATAGAAAGACAATGAGATTGATTAATGTCAACGTTGCATTTATGGAGTATTAAATTCATATAATTAAATTGCATTTAGACCACTTTTATTGTTTTTATCAATTGTAATATTTTATATTTTTTTTGATATACTATATTTTTATGTTTTGCAATTAAAAATCTTTGACTATTTTCAGCAATAATTTAATGACATCGCTCCATATTACATAAATACCCACATGTATGCCTACACATAAAAATAGTTGAGAAATAAGGATAATAAATGACTTTTGAATTATGTTTCTCAATTAAATATATATATTTTTAGAATATGATTTTATTTGGTGTTATCTACATGAACTTTATGTGGCATATTCTACACTTATATTATTTAATTATTACTGAAAATTATCAGATGCATTGAATTACAAAACATAAAAATGTGAAAATTAAATGTAAAAGAAACAAATGATATATTATAATTGATAAAAACGATAAATGTTAGGATATTTTCTACATAGATTTTGATGATATCAAAATATAAGATTACATAAATATTTCAATGCTAACAGCTGATAAATGAAGTCTACGACTATAGACTTTACAAACCTACAACTGGACAAGAACATGTAGCAGAAACTAAACCTACTGTCGAAGACCAATTTTTAGGAGAAATCTTACTGTTAAAGGATAAACCTACAACAAAAAAAAGTCGTTGGAGAAATAAGTATAAAGATTAGAGAAGGAGGACCTAGAAGACCTTAAATTATTTCACTATTTGCAGCATTAATCTGCACTCACTATTGAGTGGTTAGAGATAAATGTTGCAAGGAATTCAAAATTTAATATTAAAATATGGATTAACTAAATGATTCAGGTGAAGGAAATATAGTACAATCTGTACTACTCTAAGTGGAGAGAAAGGACCATTTTACACATGAGAAGAAAAGAGATAGAAGAGGCTTATCCAGAATTTTAAATTTTAAATTGTCAACGGATTGTCACACCTCTCCATCTATAAATAGAGGTATAAGTCAGGAGAAGAAACAACAATAACACTCGAGCAATCAAGAAGCATTCAATGTGAGCAAAACCTACAGCTAACAATATATTTCGAGAGTTTTAAGAGAGATATCTTTCTATGTGATTCATATATAGGTTAGCTTGTTACGATTTTTTCTGAGAAAGAATCACCTATTGTTGTTGTTCTCTCACTTTACTTTAATTTGTTATCTACTTAAAGTAGATTTATTCTATTTGAGGTTAAAAATTGTTTGTGAACTAGTATTATTCTGAGTGAATAGGTAAAATTTTTACCTAGGATAGTATTTTGAGTGAGAGCTAGTCCTTAGGGGGACCTTTTGTAAAGGACCCATGTGGTCATTTGTAGGAAACAACACCACAGCTCCGCCGAAACCTCTGTGCGACGTCGTACAACCATCGCGACTGAAAACCGGGACCTGCAATCTCTTCAACCGGCAGCCAGATCATGTCCACAGTCCACTCTTAACCGGGAATCGCAACTCCGTCGTGAACAGCCGCCAGATTTCCTTAGCCATTCATCCGTAACTTCTCTGGTAAGGAGGAAGATAACTTGGGCCAGTCCCTAATTCATTTGTGAGGGCCCAATTTCGTCTAAGCCCATTTAATTTAAAGGCCCAGTTTATTAATTAGGAGGGAGTATATATATTTTGGGAATCACACAAACGAGACATCACGCTTTAGTTAGGATCACGCCATTAGAGCAGTAGGTAGTAGAGTAGCATGGCATTAGTTTAGATTAATTATGTGGTTTTTCACGCAGTCGAGGTTTTAGGAATTAGAGAAAACAATTTTCTTTGATTTGCTTATTCATTCAATTTTTGTTTTGGGATTTTCAGAGTTTATTTGTTATTCATTTGGATTTTAATTTCAAGTTTATTTAGATTTTATGCTTATTCGTTATTTCAATAATTGCATATTAGATTGATTTATGTTACTTTCATTAGTTTATTTGTCTAATTTATTTTTATTATGCAAATTCAGGTCTCAATTAGTTTTAGTAACCATTGCCTCATTTTTAGTCAATTTATGTTATTTTGAATTATGTCTGTTATCTCAGTTAGTCATGTTCATCAATTAGTTATGATTATTAATTTAGTATTCTTGCTTTATTTTATTCTTGCTTCATTTTGTAGTTAGATAGAAATCAAATCCTGCAATTTTATTTTTGTTTATTTTATTCCACAACACACACACATCTTAGGATTAGATTTCCTATACACTTGTAGGAAAGTGTATTTGTGTGTTAACACAAAATGCTAATCAGATATTAATTTTGGGCTTTTAATTATTATGACTTTTATTAATAGGACTTCGGGACCAAAAATTTATTTATTAATAAATGGAGGCCTAAAAATATTATTAGTGATTTGAGCTTTTATTTATGGGACTTCAGACCAAAAAATATTAATAATCATGAATTCTTAATGAGCTTTAGGCCCAAAAATTAATAATTAGGACTTAAAATAAATAATAGTCCATAATAAGCCCAATCAATACAAAGGCCTATTTTTTTTAAGAGAGAGGCCCAACTCTAATAAACCCATATGAAAGATGCCCAGGTTAAATGCACCTACCACTTTATTGAGTACACCCACGTGTTGAGTACACTCACTGTAATGTTGAGTACACCCACAGAACATTTACACATATACCCTCAGTTAAAAATACAGAACAAAATTTCACACACCCACCAAATGAGTTAGGGTTCGAAATTAAACTCCAAAAATCGCCATTGCCCGCCGGTGTAATCGCGCCATCAGTGTGAGCACTGCCATCGAGCCGCCGGTATAATCGCGGTTGATCTGTTGTTCCGAAAATCACCGGCGTCATCCTTCGCAGTCACACCGCCTCCTTCGCCGTCGCGCCGTCTCCTTCGCAGTCGCGCCCTAGTTCTAGAAACATATTATGAAAAGCTTACCGGAGTAAGGGGATGACGATGATGGATGACCATAATCGTGATATTAAATTGTCTACTTTACGGCTACTTTGGAGTTCGTGATGTGAAGTTATTTCGAAAAAAACTACCGAAATATTAATAAATTAAGATGGTGGGTGCAATACTAGGTTTTTATTATATGATTAGGGATATATTAGTCATTAAGCATGTTATTAAATATAATCATAATTTTAGATGGGTGTACTCAATAAAGTGCTGAGTGCATTTAACCTGGGCCATGAGAGATAAAAGAATATAGGCCCATTTAATATGAAAATGGCCCAAATCATATTTAGGGTACACGACAATCAGACTACATTCGAGGGGTGAACAAAAAATCGGGTTTGTGGCGGATTTTACGCCGTTCGTTTCGCGCGGCGTTTCCACAGCCGGACCATCGTTCAGATGCCATCGTTTTGTTCACATCAAGTTTCTGGTGTGAAGTTATTCAGCGCCGCAGGCCGTCGTCGCCGCCGTGCCTGCTCGGCGTCGCGCGCCGTCATCGCATGCGAAGTGCCGTCGTTCGGCGAGGGATCGCCATCGTCGCCGCCACGGGCGCACATCTATCGTCCGGCCGCTTCAGGGGCCGTCGGTATCGCGGGATCGCCGCCGCGAACCAGGGGCCGGCGTGTCGCCGGTGTTCGTCGCAGCCTGAGGCGACGTCGAGCAGAACTGGGCGGCGTCGAGGACCAGAATGGTGCCAGGTTTCGATTAAGAGAGGATTTTCAGTTTTCTGAATTTTGATTCAGTGTTTGTTCGATCGAAAATTCCAGTGATGAGGGGTCGTTTTGGGTTTCTGATTTCTGGGAATCGAAAAATTGATATTCGCTTGAAAAATTCATGTTTCGAAAAATTCAGG
This sequence comes from Prunella vulgaris, assembly GCA_026898435.1. NCBI lineage: Eukaryota > Viridiplantae > Streptophyta > Magnoliopsida > Lamiales > Lamiaceae > Prunella > Prunella vulgaris. Next base: position 35,471 of record JAPKLY010001004.1, read on the forward strand.
AAAATGTGTTTGTGGAAACATGTTTAATAAATGTTTGGGATAGAAAATTTTTCTGGAAAAGAGGTTTTGTTCGATGAGGATCGAATCGGATTTCGATTTTTGTTCTGATTCCGAATAACAACAGGTTTCGAAAAAAAACAGAAGGTTTTTCAATATCTGCTGTGTTCCTGGAAAAAAATTTTGTTCGGAGGTTTTGTTATGCATTCATATACAAACAGCGACATATTCGATATCACACCTATGTTTTAAAAATCCGGTCCGACCGGCCGGTCGGACCGGTTGAGCCGCGAACCGGGATATGTAACATACGGCTCTAAAGCTTTGGACCGCCCAACTATTGAGCCGCTCGAGAACCGGCCAAAAACGGAAATAAACGGGTCGAACCGGTCTCGGTTCGACCCTTTGAACCGGCGGCTAGGAGTTAAATTTAAAAAAAAAAAATTGAAGAAGACTGGCGGTGGCGGTGGCGGTGGCGGCTGGGTTTCCTCCAACAGCGGCGGCGGCACGTTTCCTCCGGCGGCGGCGCGTTTCCGCTACCGATGTCTGGCCGCTGAAAATCCGTGGAAGAAGACTAGAAGAGAACAAGACTACAAAGAGTATAATAGACGGGAGGCGGTGGTTAAGGTTGAGGCGAGGAGGCGGTGGTTAAGGTTGAGGCGGGAGGCAGCGCCGCTGGACGGCTGGAGGAAGAGAACAAGAATACAGTGTGGATAAGTGGGTTTCTGAAATTTTAGGTTTAGATATAGGTCTCATGGGCCATTAATGAAATTTGGGCCCAACTTTCTCATTTATATATATGTTCATTTTTTTGGGCCCAACTTTCTCATGATATTTATTTCCCGTATTTTCTCCTAAATGTTAAAATTTTCGATTTTTAATTTGTTAGATTTGTGGTGGATTTAGCTTCATATTTGATATTTGTATGATATTTGGTAAATTTATTTTAATATTAAATATATATTTATATAATTATGACATCATACCGGCTCAACCGCTTTATTTACGGTCCGACCGATCGAACCCGGTCCGACCAAAATTTCTAAGGTGTCCGGTTCCGCTTTTTAAAACATAGTATCACACATGAATGAGCAATAACGATGCATAAAAATATCATATTAGATGCGATTGGCATATGAATACAGGGCACAACAGAACTAATGGAATCATATACATGTGAATTAAACAATAAATAATAACAGCCATACCTATTCGCATGTTACAATTTTGCAGAACTAATGGAATCATATATACGAATGGATAATCACATAACCGTAACCATAATCATGTTGTATACGCAGGATTCCAAACTCTTAAACATGGATTTTTCAGATTTTTTATAAATAGGAAAAACTCACAGTACTTTTGAAGAAAAAAAATAATCCTTGATCCGTTAAATACAAGCAGTAAAATACAAATACAAGCAGTAAAATACACAAGAGTTTGTTAACCCAGATTAAAAAATATACAGTAAAATAATCCTAGATGCTATAACCCAAAGTCCAATGGACTTAGATATTTATTATGTCCATCAATATATTATTATATATTTTACAATAGAGTTTACCATATTATGGAAACTAATAAATGTAGAGCTCATAAATTACCAGCTAGAATGATAGCGACACCATTTTATCTTTACTGAATTTTTTTTCTTTGACGTCCAAAGAAAAATGTAGAGTTCACAAATTAAGGATTTACCAGAAAGGATGACAGCGACACTAATTTTATTTTAGGGGCATTCTTCAGTAGCATGCTTCACAGCATTTATTTTATTAGTTTTTTATAGCATTTTTATTTTCAATTTTATATATTTTATATTTTAGTTCTTCATTTTATTATTGAAAATAATTTTTAATATTATAAAATATATTTTAAAAAATGTTACATTTATTAAACAATTTTTAATTTTTATATATTGATTTTAATTGATTTTTTTCCTTATACTTAGATATTGTACTATATTAAAAGTGGCATGCGTTGTCAAATATTTTTGAACCTTTTAATTTAGAGTAAGTTTCTTATGCACCAATTACACCGTACAATTCAAGTATATTTTTAAACAATTACTCTATTTATTACTGAAAAGTTACACAAATTGTTATTGAAAAGTTACATTATTAAAGATACATTTTTCAGTATTAATAACATGTGTAACTTTTCAATAGTATTTTGTGTAACTTTTTAAAAGTGAACTTGAGTTGCATGGTGCAACTGGTGCATACAAGACTAACCATTTAATTTATTGTTGTCCCCACTTGATTAAAGAAAGAAAAATATGAGTTTCAACACTTTAAGAAAAAACGTGTATACAATATATAAACGCAGGTATAGAAAAAAGAAGAAAAATGATAAACGTGTATAATATATGATTCTATAATCACTTTGAATTTGGGCTGAATATAACTGATGGATATTAGTTGAAGTATAACTAATTAGGATCGGTGGTTTAGAAAAGAAACGTAAACATGTTATAGTAAAAGTTCATTATTTTGAGTACACCCCACAAATTAAAAAATTCCATATAAATTTTCTAAAATACCTTTCTTTCTTAGGGCTCATTTGGTTCGTAAGATAAAAATATCTATCCGTCGAAAACATGCATGTTTTCGACGACGGATAGATACTTTTATCTTATGAACCAAATGAGCCCTTATATGATAATTTCAAATATTTACTATCGTAAAAAAAATTAAAGAATGAATACTTAATTGTTGCCACATCTCTTAATTCTGCAAAATGCATCTACACTACGTGTGACTGCACAATTAAAAAAAATGTGTTCGTACTATAGTGTTCACGGGAGGAAGCCTTTCTTCTACGTTGTTGAGCTTAGAGCTGTCAAAATGGGTCCGGACCAGCGTGAAAAGCCGACCTTAAGGATGGGCCAAAAAATACTGGCCCGAAAAGAATGGGGCCTATTTGGCCCGCTGGCTTGCCTGATTGCAATGGGCTGGTCGGTGGAAAGTAATTTTTAAAAAAAAAAAATTGAAACGCATTTTCAATTCCCAATCTCGTTAGTCATTTCTCGCTCTCAGTAAGTATACGCACACACTAAATTGACAAAAAGAGTTTAGACTTGCCTAATTAATTAGCATAGGAAATTTAATCGTATCTAAGTCTTTCTGTATTACTATAATCCATACACTCACCCACTTAGTTTTAGACTCATAATTTATTCCGTTTGGTTCACGCAATCAATAATCCCTACATCAGAAATTTATAATTTTCATTTCTAATAATGACAACCTTCATTCTAGTCATTCCATTTAAACATCTGAGTGACTATGACAACCTTCATTCCTGAGCATATATATTTATGTTTGGTGTATAAATTTTTAGCGTATGAGTTATTTCTTATTAAATCATAGCATTTTTGGTACATGAATACTTAATTGTTGCCACATCTCTTAATTATTGGCATGTAGTTAGAAATTTAAAATTTTATTTTGATTGTTATATTTTAAAAAAAGTGGGCTAAATTGGCCCGATGGCCCGGCAGCCCGTCTTGAGCAAGGATGGGCCCAAAAATCTATGGTTAGTTGTCAATTGGGCCAGCCGGCCCGCCCTGCCTCAGTTGACAGTTGTAGTTGAGCCTCATTCAAAATAACTGTTATTGTGATTTGGCGGAGGCGTATATGTATTCTTGCCACCCACCTCCCAACCATTTCTGGTAATTCCCCACATGCTGCCGTCTCGTCTCTCTAACTTTTTATAATATGATATTTCTCCTTTAACATTTCTTTCTCTCCATTTCTGGCATATATATTTAACCACGAAAGAACTTACACGAACTTTCGCTTGCTGTATAATTTTTTGACCTGAATATAATAAAAAATAAAAAATAAAATTGTGCGAGAACATTCAGTAAAGTGAAGCTCTATTAGTTAAAATTTATAAAAAAAATTACTAAAGTTGAGTCTAATAAAAATTTTGGTGGATTAAATACAAACTTCTTTTGGAAAGAAGTAAAAAATGTGGAATTCCATTGGAGTTGTATGGCAAAAATTATACATTGATTATGAAAGAATCTTTTATATAACGATCTCATACATGAGAAAAAATTGCATGCATATCTAATCATACTTTCCTTCTAAACATATATAATTTGACTAAAATCTTATAAATTAACTAATGTATTATATATAGGCGAATAAAATTTTATCTCGTATATCATCTCATACGAATTTTTATTTTTAGAAAAAGAAATTAACATTAACTACACTCTTAAATCACTTCAAAACAGGAAACACATATTCCGTGCAATACTGCATGTCCAAACATTCCAATAAGAGAAATGAAGTATTAAAATAATTAATTAATACGTATGGCTATAATAATCTCAAACTTAAAACTATTTAAAAATCCTATAAATACCCTCTCCCATGCACATCCCAGATAGCATCATAGCAACACATCCTCTCTCTCTCTCTCTCTCCTCCCAAATACCACGTATATATCTTTACATCCCAGATTGCAACACACCTTCTCTCTCCTGCGTATAATCACTCACAAAAGAGCTCTTATAACATGCCAAGAATATTAGGATTCTTTTTCTATTTTTTTCAAGTTTTAGTCACAATTACACAGGCGACAATAATTTGGCCAGATTACAAAATTAATAAGCTTCCAGGACAGCCTGGCAATACTCCGGCATTCAGCCAGTATGCCGGCTATCTAGACGTCACGGGAGGAAGTATTTTCTTCTATTTCGTTGAGGCCTTGGATGAGCCTCATTCTAAGCCACTATTGTTGTGGTTGGGTGGAGGTATAGTTAAACCGTTTTACTTTTGGAAAAAATATAATAAATAACTTGCATGCATGCATAATTATATATACTCCCTCCGTCCCATAATTGTTTTCACACTTTCCTTTTTCGTCCGTCCCACAATTGTTTTCACACCCTATAAATGGAAACTATTACTTTAACTTTATCCTCACAATTCAACTAATCTCATTATTTTAATAATATAACTTTACACAACACTCTACTTTTCTTAAAAGTTGTGTCATCCCAGAGGTGAAAACACCTCCGGGACGGAGGGAGTATTGCTTAATTTGTTACTTGGTGTGCAGGGTTTAGTTGCTCATCTCTTGTCGGGGCCATGACTGGGATTGGGCCTTTTGGCGTGAATCCTGATGGGAAGACACTCTACGCACGAAACTTCACTTGGAATAAAGGTGTTAATCAGATATATGGAAGAATTTTATTTTTTAGCAATATAATATCACAAAATTCATAGTTTAGCCATTTTGATAATTATTTTTATATAAATACCACTCATTTAAAAAAAATTTAAAACTAAATTAAAACATTACTTTTTATTTTTGGACAGTATTCGAAATTGCAAAATTTTAAAATGATTTAAAAAATATTTTTTTGAGTCAACGGGCTAAAATACAATTTAGCTATATTGCTGATATAGCTATTTTTCATAATTTCATATAATATATATATATATATATATATAGATATACTTTTTAACATAATTATTTGGCCATGCATGCGTACCGTACGTATGATCGATATAGAAAATCATATTCCTAATTAATAATCAATTTGATATTTGTTTGAATAAAATGCAGAGGTAAATATATTATTTCTGGAGGCGCCTCTTAGTGTTGGATTTTCATATGCCGACGGAACCTATGAAAAGCATACTGAGTGGGATGTTAAAACCGGTATAATATATATCATATTATAATTATATGGAACGTCATGATGATATCATATATATGTTATGACAATTAAATATTCTCAGATATTTTTCATGATTAATTCAGCTGTAGAATCTTATACATTCCTTAACTTTTGGCTGGAGCTTGAGACATTTGATCAGTACGCAAATAGTGACTTATATATTGCTGGAGAGGGCTATTCAGGTATTTTGGCCAAAATTTTAATTTAAACATATATATATAATAATTGTATGACGACAAATTATACAAGTTGTTCCCTTGGAAAAAAGTGAGTGTAAAAAGCATTATAAAATAATTTCGTTCTTTTTCTAGATTGAACTTTTAATGAAGGTGTTGTAGAGACTTTAACGAAGCTACCAACTTAAAATTTGTCACAAGTAAATAAATTAATAAAAGAAATAGAAACTAAATAATTAAGAATCAAACAAGTTTTTCATGCAAATTACTTAGCTAATAAAAATAAATCTATATATTCCACTCTCCTCTTTTCTTGAACCTCTCTCTCGAAAAAATGTATATATAAGAAATAGGTTGTGGGGTCTACTTGGAATTGATTCTCTTCTTTAATTTATACCATATATAGTCAATGCTCCTTATTAATTCTTTCCTCACGGTTGTCTAGTGAATGAGGCTAATTAAAATCCATCTTCTTTTTTCTTTTGGGGAGACATGCATGCATGCATGCATCTTAAACAATATTGGTTTTCTCAGCAGTTTGTAAGTGAAATGCGTCTTTAATTTTCACTCTTCCTTGCCGCAAATTCTGTTGCTATTTTAAGACATGATGATGATCGATCTCCGAAACAATTCTTTTCCTTTTTTTTTCTTGGGCGGGATTATATCTAACAACAAGAATGCGCTAGCTTTTTCTCTTCGAATATTCGCAACGCTCATCTCATTCTCTCCAATTCAATCCAAATTGATTACGTATCCATATAATTCCTCTATACTTCAATGAAATTTAGACTCTTGTTAATATCCTTAGTTTTTCTATGAAAATTAAAGAAGCAAAATACGACCTTTCTAAGATAATGAAAACATATAATTTAATTAAAATAGATATTAAATGCACCATAAATTTATGTAATTATCACCATTTTGGGATGATCATATATATTGTTAGTTGTTTCCATTCACCAAAATTATTCTTCTCTTTGTGTGCCCCCCCCCCCCCCCCCCTTCCCCAATTCCCAAGTTTTTTTAATTTTGGGATTTATTTTCTTGTTAAATTATAATAGGATACCGCGTTCCTGAGCTTGCTGATTTGATATTGGAAAGGAACAAGGAACCATACAACAAGAAAATGAATTTGAAAGGGATCATGGTAATTAATTAATACTCATATACGCACTAGTTAGTTACTATTGAATTTTTTTCAATTTACTGTAGATTGGGAATGGGTATATAAATATGGATACTGACAAGAGAGGAAGATATGATTTCCTGTGGAGCCATGCACTTATCTCGGATGATGTTTATGGGAACCTGATCTCTCGAAACTATAGCGAAGATTGTAGTTTTGAGAATATTGATATTGGGTTGATTAATAAAGAAGATATATATGGACCATTATGTGATGTACCATCAGCCTTTCAAAGTAGGTATGATCCTTGCGAGGTGAAGTATGTTAAGGCTTATCTCAACATTCATCAAGTCCAAAAAGCCCTTCATGCTAACAGAACCACACTCCCGTCACTAGTATGGGAAGATTGCAGGTAATTGATTAATTGAACCCTTTGACTGATTTAATTTGATTAAATATTTATGCTATTATCTCATATATCTGTATTTTAGCCCACAAACGGTGAAGGCTAGGAGCATAATTGCGTCACCCACCAATATGATCCCCGTGTATCAACGGCTTATCGCATCAAACCTTAAAATACTTCTTTATAGGTATATGTATTTCTTAATTTAAATTATAAATGTGATTCCATTAATTTAGCACTTATATCTTTTGATTTATGTATTTATAGTGGGGATGCAGATGCTACTGTTCCTGTATTAAGTACTAAATACTCAATTTGTGCCATGGGACTCAAAGTGCTCAAACCTTGGATCCCTTGGAATGGAGAAATGGACGAAGTGAGTTATTCATACATGTTACGATCGATAGTATAGATAAATACATGGGCTAAAAGTAATGATCATGTGTGCAGGTGGCGGGTTATCGAGTCGTGTATGAGGGGTTGACGTTTTTTACAGTACACGGGGCAGGTCACTTCGTCTCACAAACGCAACCTGCCAGAGCATTTTCATTACTAAAATATCTCCTTGCCATGTGAGTGTTATGACTTAATTTGTTTTCAACATAAAATATTTTTGTTGTATTCCACATTGCAAAATGTAATTTTATATAAAAAAAAAAAGTCAAAACATGTAATTTGACAATATTAATTAATATTTCACTCGTTTACTTAATTTCAAACAAAATATATTTTCTTAGCTTTTTTCCTCACATATTTTATGTAGGACTACTCCTGAAATGTCGACAACTCCTCAAATCTCCACATCCTCCTCATCGTGGGCCCACTGTCGTAGTGACGTCACCACCTACGACCACTCAACACCTCCCAAATCCAGCCCCATCAGTCCTGATTCCACCCTGGCTGCCGTGTCATCTTGCATATCTTCATCACTTTTTTCTATCTTACTTGCTTCTCTCTCCTCTCTTTTCTTTTTACTCATTAGATGAAGATTCTATAATATGTGGTTCGTTTATTTCCCGATACGTGGTTCCTAACTCTCTCTCTTCTTTTTCTTTTTTTTTTTTTTTAAATTAGCAATTTCCTACGTTATTCAGATGTAATTAGATTTTTCGGATGACACATGTTAATAATTATATTGAGAACTCTTATGATGTTGATTTAAACTGTAAATTTTTTTATATTTTTAATTTTTTACTTAGGTGAATTTCCTAATTTTGTGCATTTGAGTTGGCCTGGAGTATTCATTCTAGAGAAGACGTACGCTCTCTCAAGATCAAATCAGTAAAAAGTAGTACTATATTATAAAAGAAATTTACAGTTGGAGAATTATTCGATTAAGAAGGAATAAGATCATCACAGTGCTATATAGAAAAGAGCGTTTTGACAGGATCAACGATGCAAGTCACCCATCGGTAACTCGCGCTCCAGACAGAGGAGCTAGAGCTTCGAATAAGTGTAAGCTTCATGTCGTTTAGCTCCGGACAGTATCAGCTCGACCCCTCACATTTCGGACCAATGGAGTTGAATGTGAGGGTGTATTTTGTTTTTTTATTCTAATTTTATTATACTATAAATAAATGAAAATAAGAGATTTAACAAAACTAAAATAATCTAAACCGTATAAAAAATTGAAAGAAAACAAAACTAAATAAATAGAACTAAAATTAAATTAAACTAACACGTACAAATTTAAAATATGATCAAATTAGGGTTCTTTCTCAAAGAAATTGTCGGAAATGATTCTTTCCAAATTTTTTCATTCAACAATATATTAAACTATCATTATGATTATTCATATCCTCGGCAATAAAAAGACCTTAACAATTTGCAATTCCTTAGTACTATAACCATTATCTTTTGTACACACCACCGACTCCGGAAATCGCACACCTCCATCCGCCCTGTTGCACAGCCACGTCACCCTGCTGCTCTCTCGCTCATTACCGGAGAAGACAACACTGCTTTCCAGAGCCCAGACTGCTCTGTTTTCCCGTCCGTCGCACCTTGCACAGAAGCTCGTCGCCGGATTCGCTTCCCTGTTCGCCTTCCGAAATCGATCCGATGCGAAACCAACAGCTTCACACGCCGTCTGCGTCTGATTCGCGCAACCTCTGCAACACCTGAAAAACGCCGTCGTCGAAGCACTGATTCGACGCCAACAAACCGACCTCCACAGCCGTAACCGCCTTCGAAACCTGCTACTTCATTTTCAATCCGCACACAGCTGCCACACCTCAAACGACCCAGCCGTAGCACGTAGCACGTACACTGACACCTATCTCAGCCTAAGTCGCCGGAAATTCTCCATCTCTGCAACTCGAAGCCGCGACTGAAATCCGTTCTCACCATAACAGCAAACTCACGCCACTGCCCTGCTGCTGCTCTCGCTGATTATCCTCCGTAAGTCGCCCACACCTGCCGTCAGCCTCTGCTACACCGCAAGCACCGGAAAACAGACACACACACCAGCGCTCAATTCCGCCGCTACTCTGATATCCAATCGAAGCGCCGTCGCGACCTGAAACAACTCTCGCCGGAGTCGCGCCGAGTCGAAGCCTCAACCACTGCTCCCTACTCGATTCATCCTCCGTACAGCCGTCACTCAAACCATGTCGTCGGAAACCGTCCGCCCGTTCTGCTGGTATTGAGAAAGGTTGGGCCAAGGTTTGTTTGCTTTTGTGGTTAAAGCCCATTTTCTTGTTTTACTTGTAAGCCCAAAACTCTAAATGATTTGGCCCATGTTGCATTTTGGCGTGAGATTTGGCCCAGTAGGAGTTTAGTATCTTTCGCTTTGTTAAACATTAGATTAGTTTTAGGTTTAAACATTTTTTTTTCTCTTTTGTTTATTTTAGGACGTGACTATTTTTTTTATTTCATGATTTTATAGTTAAGATTTGATGATTTTCTTTTTATTGATTTATTTAATTTATTCTATTGAATTTGCTTTCTTGTTTAATTTAATTATGTTCTAATTTATTTATATTCTAAACATGTGATTTAGGATTAAGTACCATTAAATCAATTATGGTTCAATATGAGTTAATTTCATGTTATGTTATGATTGTAAGATAAACGTTTAGGAGTTTTAGTTTTATTAATTTGACTGCGTGCATGCTTAAAACCATTAGGTGTACTAGTTCGATTAATCTAATTATAGGATTTCTAAATTGTGAGTCTTGTTAATTGGGCTAATGTTTGGACCAGATATATCAATTAGCTGAGGATGATGACATGAAACACTAGTTAAAAAATTAGTGAGAGCCGAATAAATTGATTTAAATACCTTATTGGGAAATGATTAAATTATTCAACACCTTAGGATATTAATTTGTCTTGAAGGCGGGAATGAGGGCTATAGATGCACTTATCCCTACTCGTCGATGATGGAAAATATAGTCTAATAATTTGTCTATGAGTATTAAGTTTAATTAAGCTTTTGAAACTTCTTTGTAAACATTATTTTTTATATCTTGGTCTAGCCTAATAGGGGGAAAATAATCTTAATAATCATGTTTAGAGCATAAACTCAACACTTACACTTACATAGTTTTAAGTTGTGTTCATTTCATTTATTTAATCTCATTGAGTGTCTGTTAGAATTTAGGAAACCCCCCATTGCAATTTCAATTCATAGTTAGAATTTTATTTGCCTTTATTTTCAAACAATAAACAAACATTCATTCCTAGTTTTACCTCCTGTGGGTTCGATACAACTTGTCTCTATACTTGCTTATACTACACGATCCCTTTCTCTTGAGGGTTTGGATTTTATTTATTTGCAAAATATTAGTTCTAGTCACTAGGCAGTTGAAATTATGATTTATGGTAGCAGTTGTTCGTACACGATTGTTAATCTGTCCTTGTTAAGTGTTAAACTCTTATTTTGATTAGATTTTAATGATAGCAAAACATAGTTATTCTTGTACATATACTAACATTTAAGGTTAATTTTAAGAGTTAAGAAAATTACAGTATAAAAGGAAAGTCTACAACTGCAGAGTTGATGAACCTACAATTGGACAAAAACATGTAGTTGTAAGTTTGTTCCTACAGCTGGAATTGGAATTTGCAGGAGTTGAAGCTGCAAAGATCAAGGAAGCCTACAGTCATAAAGATCGTTGGAGGATTAAAGTACAAGATCAATAATTCAAGAGATTAACAAGATCCTTATAACTCAGATTAGTGAAATTATCTTGCACTCACTAAGGAGTACGTAAAGAAGAGTTTATTCTAAAGTCTGAAGAATCAATGAAGATTAATTTAAAAGATGAACCAGATTCTGGGGATAAAGACAAATAGCACATCTAGTACTATTCTGTGTGAAGGAGGAGGACCACTTTACACATGTGAAAATTTATAGAGAGAAAGAAGAGTCTTATCCAGAATTCAAAAATTCAAATTTCTAACGGATAAGATACACCTTTTCCACTATAAATAGAGGAGGATTTCAGAGGAAACAATAACAACAACTCGAACAAGTCAAGCATTAATTCTGAGCAAATCTACAACCAACACACTTTTGAGAGGGTTCATCAGAAGTATTTTTCTTTATGATTCGTATGATAGTTAGTTAGGATTTCTTAGAAAGAATCATATTCTTTGTTGTTCTTCCCTATTAAGTACCTTGTTTTGATTAGATTTTGATGTATGCAAAAGATATATTTTATTGAATACTTACTAATATATTTTTGTAAGTTTGATGGTTAAGGAAGTTATAGTTGTAAAAGAAAAGTCTACAGATGTACAGTTGTCCAACCTACAGCTAGACAAGATCTTGCAGCTGTAATATTATTCCTACAACTAGTTTCAAATTTGTAGAAAATTGCAGCTGTAATGTCCAAGGAAACCTACAGTTGAGAAAAATGTTTGAAGAATGAAGTACGAGATTAAGATTAAGAAAGATTATCAAGACCCTTATAACTCAAATTATAAGTTCTTTATATGAAAAGTGTCTTTCTTAAGTGAAAAATATGATAATTTGTTAAGATAAAGTAATACTTACTGATATAATGACAATTCTTGATAGTGGGCAAAATTAAGTAAAATAATTTTCTTCAAGTCTCTATTAATTTAGGAATTGACGTATCACCTAAAATTATTTTCTATCTTTATTGGAATTTCATATCACATAGATGATCTCATACAAGGTATTAAAAAAAAGAAGCAGCAAAATGTATGTGTTTTCTTCTTATATTGCATTTGTGAAATGTATGCGTTTTCTTCTTATATTGCATTTGTGAAAGGGACAGAATACTAGTTTGCGAAAGTTTTTCTTAAAAATGTGTAAGACTTTACTTGCCCATCAATCACAAAAAAATACAAAAATACGAAATACACAAAAATCTTTGCTAGCCCATGATTAAGGAGAAATCCCCAAATATGAAATCTGTTCAAAAACCTCAGAACAATACTTTGCTAACCCCATTAATCTTCCCCAACTGCCTATCAAAACAATTAAACAATTCAAAACGCAAATTTAAAACAATTCTGGACGAAAACGCATAAACAATTCAAAACACAAAAAAAATTTACAAAACGCATAAACGATTTTTTTTTAAAAACTTACCTTTTGGACGAATGCCGGCGACGGGGCGACGAAGATAACGACGCGGCTTCCGACGGCGGGTGGCACGGAGGGCAATTTTTGAGTGAGGCAGGGGAAGAAGGAGAGGGAGAGAGGCGGCGCGACACGGCGGATATGGCAGGCGGCAGCGGCGCGGCAGGCGGCATCCGCGGGGGGCGGCAAACGGGCGGAGGGCGATTGAGTGAGAAGCAGGGGAGAAGAGAGAGAGAAGGGGCGCGACGATTTCCAGAGAATTTTGGGAAGGAAATGCCCTAATTATACATCACCTTAGAGAGCGGTTGTTGACTGTTGTGGCTTGTAGAGCGGTTTTTAACCGCTATAACTCTTAGAGCGGTCAATAAATGCTTTGACTAAAGCGGTTTTAAACCGCTCCACCGGCTTTTCTTTATTTTTATTTTTTTTGAATATTTTTTTAATTATAGAGCAGTTTATAACCGCTTTGCAACACTTTTTTATTTAATATTTTATTGTCAAAACCGCTCTACAAGTGGTCATTTGGAGAACTGTTTTGACAATAGCTTTCCAAGTGTAGCTCTATGACTAGCGATTTGTGTTCACACACAAATGCACTTTTCTACAAGTGTATAGGATCGTGCGTGCAGTGGTAAGCTGACCAAGTTATAAAATAATATCGAACTTAAGGAAGCAATGAGACACTCTAATTCTAAAGTTTTGTGAGTTTTTGAAATAAAATAAACAAGAATGAAATTGAAAATTTGGTTTCTATCTAAATCTACGTAAATTGCAGAAATTGAAATGAGTTAAGAATGCGTAAATAATAATCTAAACTAAAAATGTGCGTGAAAATAAACCCCTATTCTCTAATGCCTAAATTGAATAAATAAAAAGTAAGACAAATTTTATTCTCAATCCCTAATTCTAAATCTACTATCTCTAATATCTAATTAAAGCAGAAAATTAAAGTAATTATATATGAAGGATCGAGAACTTAATCTAACTAACACGAGAGTATGAAGGAGTTGACAAAAAAAAAATCAAATACGAATGAAATAATAGTATGAACAATTGAAATAACTAACAAGCATAAAATCTAATTCAACTTGAAATTAAAATTAAATCGAAATAATCTAAAAAATATCCCAAGACAAGAATTTAAAAAATAAGCGAATCAAATTGAGAATTCAAAGAGGGTTCAAGATAATCCCTAGTTCCTACTATGCGTGAAAAAGAATCGAAAATAATCCCTGCTGCCTAAACTAATTACTCCTAAAGCGTATTCTACTCTAAGCGTGATCCCAAACTACTGCTTAATGCCCTACTGGCGTCTGCGTGTCGTCTAAACTAATTGCGTGATTCTCCCTTCCGAATTATATTCTCCACCTTAAATAATAAAACCTCCTAATCAATTGGGCCCATCTTGGTAAAAGAGATTTGGACTTTAACTTAAATAAGAAATTGGGCCCATGTACTTTTCATTTCCAATTACCAGAGAAGGCATGTTAAAAGGGCTGACCCTAACCCTACAGGGCTCCGGGCCTAAACGGTCCCGGACCTTAGCAGTTCATTCTTAACGGGCCGCTATATGCTTGAACTTAACCCTAACTCTAGCGGTCCGCGGGCTAAACGGGCCACTAACGGGCTCGGGGTAATTTTTTTTTACAAATTAAAATTTTAATATAAAATAGAACTAATGATTTAATAACTAAAGTTCACACATCCCTAAAAGTTTTGAATTAATTGAGATCTAACTTATTTATTTATTTTTCTATTTTAATCTGTAGTTAAGTTATTAGTTAATAATGAATTAGTAATTAATAATTAATAAAAATATAATTAATAAAGTTTACAATTACGTAACACAAGTGAGGAGAAATCAGGCCAGCCCACAGCCACAGTACACAGGCCCACGGCCCACACCTCCACAACCCACAATCACATTCAAATTTAATTAACTTATATTATATATTAATTATTTAATTTAATTAAAAAAAAAACCGGGCTACCGGGCCAGCCCGGTTAACCGGCGGACTAGCCCGTTTAGCCCACGGGCTAACCGGTCCGGCCCAAAAAGGCCAGGTTTTATACGGGCCACCATATGCTCGGACCTAACCCTGTAAAAAACAGGGTTAAACGGGCCGGTCCACCAGCCCGCGGCCCGTTTAACATCTCTAGTTGTGAGTGAGGTATTCTTGCGACGGGATTGCTGTGATGTGTCGTGGCGGCAACTCTGGTAGTGATGTCGGCAATAGATCGGTGGCGAGTAGGTGGAATCCAGCGCGGCTGTGGCTAGGCAGTGGCAGATGAATTGGAAACTCCGGCAATGGGCGAATCGGTGGAGAACAGGGGCGTGGCGCCTCGGCGTGTGAGAGTTGTTGACGTCGGTGGAAGCTGCGGTTTCAGGCTGTAGGTGACGGTGTTGGGAATTTATACGCACGCACACGATAAAAAAATAACACGAGATTTGTTTACCCAGTTCGTCTTGCGACTACGTCTGGGGGCGATGCCAAGCCAGGTTTTTCACTATATGATTTTTTGATACGAATTACAATAAGAGGATATCAATATATAAACAGCATTCGCCCTAACCCTAAGCCCATTAGGATCAACTGGGCCGAAGCAAAAAAATGGGCCCAAAAAATTCGACGTTATAGGGCTCGTGATTCAGTCAATTTAGACTCCACACTCCAACAATCTCCCACTTGGAGACTAAATCGTCCATGTAACCATATCTTCTTGTTTCTCCTCCCTTATCCACCTGGCATCGCCTAGCCTTATCTTCAAGTTCCAAGGCCAATTGAAGCTATGCATAGCTTCAACTTCTCTAAGGTCACCACCTTAGTAAACATGTCCGCTGGATTCTCATCTCCAAGTATCTTCATAAGCTGCAAGATCTTCCTTTCCAAAAGAGTGATACTTCAACTCAACTCAACATGCTTTGTCCTTGAGTGAAACACCGGATTCTTTGCAAGAAATATAGCACTTTGACTATCACTAAAAAGAGTGCTATTTTCATGCTCCTTCCCAAGTTCCCCCAAGAGTGTCTGCAACCACACCATCTCTTTACTTGCCTCTGTCACAGCTACATACTCTGCCTCCGTAGTGGATAATGCAACAACCTTCTGCAACTTAGAAGTCCAAGATATAGCAGTACCGCCATAAGTAAAAACATACCCAGTTGTACTTCTTCTCCCATCGAGGTCATTTGATGCCAAGTCTGCATCCATATAACCCACCAGCGCCAAATTCTTGCCTTTGAAACATAGAGGCTTGTCTGTGGTACCTCTCAAGTATCGCAGGATCCACTTCACTGCTTCCCAATGTTGCTTGCCCGGATCACCCATGAACCGGCTTACAACTCCCACTGCATGAGCAATATCTGGTCTTGTACACACCATGGCATACATGATGCTACCAATTGCTGAGGCATATGGTACCCCCATCATTTGAGCACGTTCCTCCTTGTTCCTTGGTGACTCCTTCCTTGAAAGTTTGAACTGACTGCCCAGTAGAACACTCACAGGCTTTGACTCTGACATGCTGAATCTTTCCAAGACCTTCTGAATGTAACTAGCTTGCGAAAGATACACATTTCCCGTCGCCTCATCACGTACAATCCTCATGCCCAAAATCTGCTTTGCCTTTCCAAGATCTTTCATGGAGAACCGTTCTGACAACTGCCTTTTCAACTTATGTACTTCTCTTGCATCAGCTCCTACGATCAACATATCATCAACATATAGCAAGAGAATAAGAAAGCTATTGTCAAACCTCTTGTAGTAGCAACAATGATCAGCGTGGCATCTTTGGTAATCAATCTCCATCATAAAGTTGTCGAACTTCTTGTACCACTGCTTTGGAGCTTGTTTTAGACCATACAAGCTCTTCTTCAACTTGCACACAAGTTGCTCCTTTCCCTTCTTTACATACCCCTCAGGCTGTGTCATGTATAACTCCTCCTCCAAGTCACCGTGGAGGAATGCCGTCTTCACATCCATTTGATGCAACATCAAGTTTTCTGCAGCTTCCATACTCAACGCCATTCGAATAGTGGTTAGTTTCACAACAGGAGTAAAGACATCAGTATAGTCAATACCATGTCGCTGTTCAAACCCCTTGACAACCAGCCGGACTTTGTAGCGTTTGCTACCATCAGCTTCATTCTTAATTCTATAGACCCACTTGCAGTGCAAAGCCTTTTTGCCTTTTGGGAGTTCAACGAGTTCCCAAGTGCCATTCAGCATAAGAGAAGCTAACTCGTCATCCATTGCAACTCTCCATTTCAGTCCGTCTACATTCTGTTCTACCTCTGTATAACACTCAGGTTCACCACCATCAGTAAGTAACAAGTAGTAGTTAGAGGGCGAATACCTTTCAGGCGCACGTCGCTCTCTAACTGGTCTCTGCAGTTGATTTTCCAGTGGTGGTGGGGTCATTGGTTCTTCAATAAGAACCTCCTCTTCTTCATTCTGACTCTTCTTACTCCCACTCGAGTTTGAGACGTCTAACTCGATTTCTTGGGTATTGGTCTTGTTAGAATTTGATGCCTCCAAACTGTCTTTGTACATAACCTGTTCATTGAAAACCACATCTCTACTGCGAATGATCTTTCGGTTATTCTCATCCCAGAGTCTATAACCGAACTCATCGCCACCATAACCAATAAACGTACACTTAACAGATTTAGCATCTAACTTACTTCTATCAACAGAACTAATATGAGCATAAGCAACACAACCAAAGACACGCAAGTGAGACAGATTTACCTCTTTTCCCGTCCATACTTCCTTGGGTATTTTGTTCTCCAATGGAACTGATGGACCTCTATTAATTAGAAATGCTGCTGTGTTTACTGCATCTGCCCAAAACATCTTAGGCAGCCCACTCTTTAGCCTCATGCATCTAGCTCGCTCATTCAGAGTTCTGTTCATTCGTTCTGCAACTCCATTCTGCTGGGGAGTTCCTCTCACAGTCTTCTCCATGCAAATTCCATTCTTAGCACAATATTCCTTGAACTCACGGAGTTCATATTCACCTCCATTGTCAGAACGAAGACACTTTACTTTCAGCCCCGTATCATTCTCTACAAGGGCTTTCCACTTCCTGAAAGTATCAAATGCATCAGCTTTTTTTTTCAAAAAATAAATCCATACCTTCCGAGTGGAGTCATCGATAAAGGTCATGTAATACTCCGAACCACCAAGAGACTTCACAGGCGTTGGTCCCCATAAATCGCTATGCACCAACTCCAGTTTTTCTGCCTTCAAGGTTCTGCCACCTCTCGAGAAACTGACCCTTCTCTGTTTCCCGAAAACACAGTCCTCACATATACCAACTTCAACAGATTTTAGCCCAGGAAGTCTCCCTTTCGAACACATTACCTTCATTCCTTTCTCGCTCATGTGACCCAGCTGACAGTGCCACAAATCAACATTAGTCGTAGCTCCTGCGAGATCAATGCAGTCCTTGGAGTTAATTGTAGTATACAACATACCCTCCTCTTTTCCCCGCGTTACTATCATAGCACCTTTACTAATCTTCCAACTGTTGCTGCCGAAAGTCACTGAGTATCCCTCTACATCGAACTGCCCGATTGAAAGCAAATTTCTTTTCAATCCTGGGATGTGCCTCACACCATTCAGCTTTAATGTTATTCCGTTTGGTGTGGATATCCGAACATCTCCTTTTCCCACGATCTTCAAGGGCTCATCATCAGCAAGGTAGACTTGTCTGAATTCCCCAGACACATAATTCTCCATTTTTTCAGCATCACTGCAAGAATGGAATGATGCTCCAGAATCCAACACCCACGATTCCAGTGGACTACTGACACTTAAGACCAACGCATCTTCAACATCATATGTGGCTGCGTTTGCTGTCTCCTTCTGTCCCTTCTCGTTCTGCCCCTTCTTATTTTTCTTGGGTGCTGCACACTGGTTCCTGTAGTGACCAAACTCGTCACAATTCCAACACTGAATTGAGTCTTTGTCTTTCTTAGATCAACTCTTTCCTCTGGACTTTGATCTGCCATGACTTTTCCTACTCTTCGATCTGCCCCTATCCTCCGTGTTCAGCGCTGGCCCTGGAGTAGATCCAGACTCTTTCATGCGAACCTCCTCACTGATCATCAGATCCCTCACTTCGTTAAGCTTCAGTTTATCTTTAGCAGATGAAGCGCTAACTGTCGTTACTGTGGCGGCCCAACTATCTGGCAAAGAAGATAACAAAACTAAGGCAAGTACCTCATCACTGAATTCGATCTCGACTGAACACAACTGTCCAATGATCATATTGAACTCGTTCAGATGTTGCTGCACGGGTGTGCTCTCCGACATTCTGAGGTTGAACAACTGTCTTATCAGATGAACCTTGTTCGCGGTTGTGGGCTTCTGATACATCTCCTCCAAGATCTTCAGCATCTCCCTTGCGGTCTTGGCTTTAGTCGTGTGGTAGGCTACGTTCATGGACAGCGATAAGCGTATTGCACTCATCGCCTTTCTGTTCAACAGATTCCACTCCTTCTGTTCCATATTTTTGGGTTTCACCTCCTCTTCTAAGGGCACGTACAGATCTTTACCATAGAGATAATCCTCGATCTGCATCTTCCAGAACCCAAAATTCGATCCATCAAACTGTTTGATTGAAATCTTCTGATCGTTCATCGTGGCTGCTCCCTTCGAACACACAGCTCTCGATACCAGTTGTTAGGAATTTATACGCACGCACATGATAACGAAAAAAAAATAACACAAGATTTGTTTACCCAGTTCGTCTTGCGACTACGTCTGAGGGCGATGCCAAGCCAAGTTTTTCACTATATGATTTTTTGATATGGATTACAATAAGAGGATATCAATATATAAACAGCATTCGCCCTAACCCTAAGCCCATTAGGATCAACTGGGCCGAAGCAAAAAAATGGGCCCAAAAAATTCGGCGTTATAGGGCTCGTGATTCAGTCAATTTAGACTCCACACTCCAATAGACGGTTGTGCAGCGGAAATCCGGCAGTGGGGGCGCGCAGAAGTCTTCGATCGGAAATGTGGCGGTGAGTCGCGATTGCAGGGGTGGAGTCGCGACGCTGGTGCGACTGATGGTTGAGTGCAGGTCGGAACTAGGTGTTGCAGAGTTTGGTCTTCACTCGGTGCGTCAAGTGGTAGTGCAGCGACGGTTTCCGGCGGCCATTTCGGCTTCCGGTTGCAGGTGTTATGGTTGTGGTTGTGAATTTCAATTGGTTACGCCTGGAGACAGTTTGTTTTGTGTAGAGTGGAGGTATAGCAGAGGCGTTTCTGTGGTCCTGGTTTGAATCTCAATTCCAGAGTGGTGGTCCTATTCCAATATATATATACTACAAATTGCCAAATCAAATTAGTCTCGAACATTTTAATATTATACTCATTAATTAAATAGTCAAATAAATAAATTTTTTTTTTACTCAATTAATTAAATGAATAATAAAATCAAAATAGATATCAATTAAGGTAACATACATACAAAATTCTAAAAATTTATCTCAAAATGAGCACATATATTGATGCAAATATGACACTAACCACTCTACAAGTCCAATTGTGTAGTAGTGGGGTAAATATCATTTTTAGTATCCAAAATTTCCCTTCTATTTTCGTACCCTACTTTTGAGTACTCATAAAATTGATCACAAAAATTTATTATTACTCTAAAAATTGAATCAGCTGTCAGTGGACCTGTCAATAATGGATGGAACCAATAATTTGAGACCAAAAATATAATTATTTAAAATTATATAAAAATATCGAATTGCAAACCTCCTCCACTCACATACACATATATATAATTTTATATTTTTCCTCACCCACCCCACCCTTTGCTTTCTCCCTAATCCCAAGATACAGCCATCACAAAATAATCAGATTCTAGACTTTTTTTTATTTATGCCCTAAGCTCCTCCATATGTTAGTTCTATTTAGGGAAAAGATACCAGACTTGATGATGAAGAAAGCTAGGGATAAAATCGCTAAAAGAATGATGAAGTTGCCGACAATCTCTAAACATGTGTAATTTAGGAATTATAAAATTAAGGTTGAAATCATATTTGTAAAATCACTTTAGAGACCTGTGAGAAAATAGAGAAAATATTTGAAGACCCTGGCCGCACAAGAGAGAAGCTACGCCATTACATTAAGTCCTTCCAACGCGTAGTGACAGTGATTGATGAGTGCCAAAAGCTCTTGATTGACGCCTTCCATGGTGTATGCATCGGTGGAGGCATCGACCTCCGCATCGCCTAATTACCTCTTCGATGTGAGAGGACCATCCGCCTGGTGAGAATAGGACACGGCATATCTCAGAAAATTACACCCAATTCAGGCATCGGTGGGATTAGATGTCGGTGGATAGAGCTCGACTTCGATGGGGTTAGATGCAAAATTATATATATATATATATATATAAGTGGGTGGGTTTGCAATTTAATATTTTTGTATAATTTCAAATAATTATATTTTTAACCTCAGATAATTGGTTCTGTCAGTCAATGACATGTCAACTAACGGCTGGACCAATTTTGAGAATAAAAATGAACTTCTGTGGTAAATTTTGTTAGCGCCAAAAAATGGTGTACAAAAGAAAAAGGTAAATTTTGCGTATCAAAAATGATATTTATCTAAATAATCATTTTATTCCCGGTTTATTTCAATAAACCAATTATGCCCTAATAAGTATTATTCCTAAATGATATAATTGATTCTTTCTGATATGTTTTAAGCTATGAAATTCTTTTAATAATATAATTATGCAGTATCATGTTCTGGTTGTCACTTGACAAATTTAAATTTTTTCAAAAAAAAAAAACTCATGTCTTCGGTCTCGTACATGTCAGCCCGCACTTGTCCAACATAGATTTTAAGATATATTTTATAAAAATATATAATATATTTTCTCCATTCTTTTCAATATATTTTTATTATTGTTTTTTCCCACCAAATATATTCTTCTATATCCTTCAAATTAAAATATCCTAACTGAAGCACTTGCACTTAAAATAATAAGAAGAGGCAAAGAGAGAAAAAAAAAAAGCAACTAAAAATAGAGAACTAATAAAAAAAGCGGCTTTTAGCGACCACCATTAAAGCGATCGCTAATAATCAAAATAGCGACCACTTTGCGACCGCCGTGGTATATTGGTAAAGTTTGGAAAATGTATTTTGCTAATAATCAATTTAAAATTTTGCGACCGCCAAAAGCGGTCGCAAATGTATTAGTTAAGTAATTAGCGGCCGCTATATATAAGGCGGTCGCAAAACGAAATGCGGTCGCTAAAATTTAAACCCATACATGGCAACCCGAAAAAGAAGAACCGATTAGTTTTTTAATATTAGCGACCGCTTTTTGGTGGTCGCAAATATAAACATTAATTTTGCGACCTCTTCGGATCCGGTTTAGGGTAGTTGCGCTTTTATTGGCCCATTTAATTTTACAATTTAGTGACCGCCGTGGCGGTCGCTAAGTTAAAAATGGCGGTCGCTAAAACGCGATTATAGAACATAATCTGCTCCTTTTTTCTTCAGTTTTTTCGGGGAAAAAACCCCATTCCCACCCCAAAAAATCTCCCAAATTCAAATGAGCATTGTTTCAACGTGTTGGTGGCATGCAATTGTGGAGGTCTATTATTATATTGTGCTCGTTGCTTCTAATTCACCGTACGCTTTTACAATTTTACCATTTAATTTTTAATTTTGTGTATTATATATGTTTTATAAGTGTTCTTCATGTGACTAATTAAATTTTAGAATTTATAATATGCATGTATTAGAATTGATAGTATGTGAATAATTATTGTAATTGATTATAGTTGATTTTTTGTTTTAGAAAACTGGATATGTTTGTTTATAGCCGAAACACTACCGATTTTTTTTTATAATTTATATGTGATGTATTTTTAATTTGCATCAGATGGAACTCCCTGATCGTCGTTGGATGTATGAAATGCCTCGTTTGATACAAGGAAATATGAATTATGAATTTTGCAACTTGATGAGTTTATTACGTTTGCCTGTAGTAAACCAAATTGCATGGATAGTTATGGTCGGATTAGATGTTCTGGTTCAGGCAAAAAGTGCAGTAACAGAAGATTTTTTAGCATAGATGAGGTTAAAACTCATCTTGTGAGGTTCGGTTTTGCTCAATTTTATTATAATTGGACCGGACATGGCGAAAGCAGGTGGAATTATAATTTGGAAACAGTGATTGCCTTCTATGATCAGTTGAGTAGTTATGGAGGCGAGAGATTTGAGATTGGTGGTGCGAGCTACGACCCGTCTACACTATTGGATGAGCTAGATGAATTCCAACGGTATCATACGATGATTGATGAGTCTAGTTTGGGTGTTCACCACACAGCCATGGAGGAAGAACCAAATCCCCGTTCAAAGAAATTTTTCGAGATGCTCAAATCTGTCGATAAAAAATTGTTTCCTGGTTGTGATACTGAGACTCATTTGTCATTCAACGCCCAGATGTTGTCCATCAAAACTGAAGGCAAAGTGAGTCAGAAAGTCTAAAATCAATTCACAAAGTTGTTCAAACGGGCCCTACCTAAAGAGAACACAGCGCCAGAAAATTTCTATCAAAGTAAGAGGCTGTTGAAGGATATGGGTTTACCGTTTGAGAAGATTGATTATTGTACCAATGGTTGCATGCTGTTTTGGGGCAACGACAAGAGCATTAATCAGTGCAGGATGTGCAGCCACCCTAGGTTCAAACCCTCTGATCGTAGGAAGAAGACAGCTTTCAAGTCGATGTATTATCTTCCCATCACTCCTCGTCTAGAGAGGTTATATCAGTAGAGTGCCACTGCAAAAGACATGACATGACATGATGAGGAGTGTTCTGGTCAGAATTCCGGAGAGATGCGTCATCCTGCAAACTCTAATGCGTGGAGACATCTTGATAGAGAGTTCCTAGATTTTGCGAGTGAGAAGCGAAATGTGAGACTTGGTTTGTGCACAGACGGATTTGCTCCATTAGGTATGCACGGGAAGAAGTATTCTTTGTGGCCTATTTTGTTGACTCCGTACAATCTACCCCCTTGGTTGTGCATGAAGCCTCAACACATATTTCTCACTGTGTTGGTGCCTGGTCCTCACAACCCGAAGCATAAACTGGATGTCTACCTTCAGCTGTTGATTAAAGAGTTGTTATATTTGTGGCATTCGGGAGTAGAGACGTACGACGTGTACCGAAAGGAGAACTTCACGTTACGAGCTGCTATTTTATAGACCATCAGTGACTTTCCAGCATATTCTATGTTATCTGGATGGTCGATAGCTGGAAGACTAGCGTGCTCGTACTGCATGGATGAGTCTGATGCATTTTATCTTCCAAAGAGTAGAAAGATATCATGGTTCGACAACCACATGAAGTTTCTATGTGATGATCATGTCTTTCGGAGGGACAGACATAATTTTCTAAAGGGTAGACCTCCTGTAAATCGTCCAAGGCCACGAGTTCGAACAGGTATTTATACATTGTTTATATTTTAACCAGTACTATATTATTATTGGAAATTGTTAATATTTTGAGTAATTATTAATATTTGAGTAATTAATTGTTGGGAATTGTTTGAATTGCAGAAATTGTGCTTTTGGAATCTGGCAGACGACGTTAGGGTGGAGGAGTTATGGTGCAGTAGAGCACAAGGCCGGATAAAGGAAATCGTCTCCAAGATGAAGAAACATTGGATACTTAAAGGGGAGACGGTTGACTTGGGGAAAGACGATGATGGATGGACGATTTGGGATGAATTGGTGCGTTACTGGACTGATTCGGCACACCAGGACAGGGCTCGTAAGGCGCGAGAAAATCGGATGAGCAACCCGAACGGAGAAGGAGTCGCCATACATCTCGGTGGCTCCCAGACCGCCTAAGAGCACGGGCTCGCCTTTGTAAGTATTTTCATTTATAATTATTAATTTATAATTAATTATTATATTTAATTAAATTATTATAATTAATTCTTAAAGGAGAAAGAGTACGGACGGAGGCCCAAACTCTTCGAGTCTCTTTCCATTCTTCACCCAGTGAATGAGACTGGGAAATCCACGTATGCCCGCACCACCGAGCTTCACGTAAGTATCTAATTAGAATGTACTTCTAAATAGATTTTAATTATTCTATTAAAATAAAATAAATATTTTATTTTGTTTAATTTCAGAACAAGTTCAGAATTGCTCTAGAGGAGGCTCGGACACAAGCGTCACCTACTCCGGAGAACCCTACACCTACCCCTATTGATGAGGACCGCCTCTATGTTGATTTGACCGGAGTCAATAGGGGTAAGATACTAGGGCTGGGAGCTTACAATAAGGTTGCCCGTCAGACGCACCGCCGGAGCTCAACATCATATTCTATGTCCTCTCATCCTGACGCCAATCTCCAGCAGGAAGTGATCGAGTTGAAGGACAAGTTGTCCAAGCAAGAGAGAAAAGAAAGGAAGACGTAGGCTTGGTTGACTCAAGTTTATGAACATACCGGTATTCCACTTCCAGTCGACTCGGATGATGAGGCAAATGCCGGTACGGGTCGTGGTGCAAATCCCGGAGTGGGTACGTCTCCTCATGGGAATGAGGGTGCCGAGGGTGGGGATCTTGAAGGATGGGATCCCGATTTTAATTCTAACGGCTAGTTAATTTATATGTTGAACATTTTTTTTAATTGAATATTAAGTATTTTAACTTTTTATTAATATATTTTGAATGTTTAAAATTTTATGTTTTACATCAAAATTATTTTTTATGATATCAAATTGTAGTAATTTAGAATATTAAAATTTGTGGCTAATTTTGTGTTATATACAATTAATTGAATAAAAATGAACAAATAAAAAATTTGGTATTGTAAATTATTAAATTTATAACATTACATTTTTATGGTTGAAATATATATATATGTATATATATATATATATATTTATTTATTTATATTAAGTATCAACGGATTAATTTGATGAATTTTAAAAAAAAAATGAGACACAATTTGGAATTATATACTATTAATTGCAAAAAAATGAATAAAAAAAAGAGAAATGTAAATTATAAAATTTATAACATTAACAAATTTTTATTGAAATATATATACATTAATAAATTAGAGACGAAAAG
>JAPKLY010001004.1:64435-81989 GCA_026898435.1 Prunella vulgaris
TATTTAAAATAAATAGCGACCGCTACTAGCGGTCGTTAATATAAAATTAGCGATCGCCTTAAGCGGTCGCTAAATAAAATAAAATTTATTATTATAATTAATTAACATAATTAGCGACAAAAAAAGCGGTCGCTAAATTAAAATTAACGATCGCATCTGGCGGTCGTTAATTTTAAAAAACCAAACCGGGTTCATACCCGGACATTTTTTGCGACCGCATTAGCGACCGTTTTGGCGGTAGTAAACTTGCGACCGCCAGCTAAATGCGGTCGCTAAATTTTTGCGATTGGTGTTTTAGCGACCGCCAAAAGCGGTCACAAAAACGGTCGCTACCTATGTTTTGCGACCATTTGGCTGTCGCTAAACCCACTTTTTTTGTAGTGAACACCAACGGACATCAGAACCACTAAAACAAAGACAGGTTCCAATGGTGGGGCATATCAGTTTGCATTTTTCTTCGGATGTACACTTTCCTACGCAACTAGAGTCCTGACAATCCACCACTGCAAGCTGCAGTATTATCATGCAAATCACTCCCACATACATAACAATCAACGCATTATTATTCTTCATCTCCAATACAAATTGTGTGTATATTTAAATTTCCTCCCAATAATTATATGTGTTTCATGTATGTGTATATATAGTAGATAAATTATAGAAAGACAATGAGATTGATTAATGTCAACGTTGCATTTATGGAGTACTAAATTCATATAATTAATTAATTAAATTGCATCTACATTACAGTTGATTTTGACTTTTATGGTTTTTATCAATTATAATATTTTGTATTTTTCTTTAATATACTATATTTTCATGTTTTGCATTTAAAAATCTTTGACAAATTATCAGCAATAATTTAATGAGATCGACCCATATTAATTAGATAAAGGCCCACATGTATGCCAACAAATAAAACCATTTATTAAATAAAGATAATGACTTTTTGAATTATGTTTCTAAAATTAAATATATATATTTTTAGAATATGATTTTATTAAACTTAAAAATGTGAAAATTAAATGTAAAAAAAACATATGATATATTATATAATTGATAAAAACGATAAATGTTAGGATATTTTCTCCTTGAAAGAAGATTGTGAAATGGCTGTAGAATAGAGGTTATTAAGGTTCTGATCCTTCAAAAAACCCTCATTCATGTTGAAGCAAACATGAACTCCTCCGTAGTCCAGACCCTCTCTTTTATGAAATTTAGATCAAGAGATATGTTAAATTGATTAACTTAATTGATTATAGAAGATAAAGAATTGAACAAAACGCCCATGACAAACTCTAATCGCCCATCAAAAACCCTAATTAACGTAGCAGTTCAATTTCAGTTCTATAAAACATAATCATATTGGATCTAGGGGATACTAAGATTTTAATCCCTGATATTGTTCAAATCTATGTTACTATTCAAATTGTGTTACTAAATGAACATATACATGTTACTATTAAAATATGTTACTTTATTAACATATGTATGTTACTATATAAAAGACATGGTGTTACTTTTTAAAAATAGATAAAAATATGTTACAAAATTCAATATATATGCATAATTAAAAGAACAACACATTGAAAAAACCTTACAAAAAATTATGTTACTAAATGAAGAAGTATATGTTACTAAATAAACATATCTATGTTATTATTCAAACTGTATTACTAAATGAACATATACATGTTACTATTAAAATATGTTACTTTATTAACATATGTATGTTACTATATAAAAGACTTGGTGTTACTTTTTAAAAATAGTTAAAAATATGTTACTAAATGAAAATGTAATACTTTTTTCTTATAATAACACACATTTTGCTCTTACATTGAATGAAAAAATGTTATTTTTACAAAAACAAGTGATATATATGTAAAAAATAACATTTGGCCCAATTGTAACACACATTTTGCCTTAAAATAACATGCATTTGCCTAAATAGTAACATACCTTGGAGCGAAAAAAACTGGAATCATAGTTGCGTTTTTTTTTTAAAAAAAAAAAGACCAAATACGACCCGACCCGGTAGGATCCGCGAATTTTTTAAAATTTTCCCGTTTCACGACGTGAAACGTTTCATATACGTTTTTGTCATAGTATAAATATGCAATATCAGATTCTGGCTGTCACATAATGAATTTAATTTTTTTTTAAATTTATATCTTCAGACTCGTACATGTAGGCCCCACGCTTCTGCAAAATAGATTTTAAGTTATATATTTCATGAATATATATAATTTATTTTCTCCATTATTTTCAATATGTTCCCACCCACAAAATATATTCTTCTATGTCCTTCAAATTAAAATATCCAAACTGAAGCACTTGCACTTAAAATAAGAAGAAGAGGTAAAAAAAAAAAAAACAACTAAAAATAGAAAACTAATAAAAGAAATCGTTTTATTTCATTTATTATTTTGTGGGTGATGTTGTAATTTGACTACCCACAACAACACCAACGGACATTAGAACCACTAAAATAACGACAGACTCCATCGATGGGGCATAACAGTTCGCATTTTTCCTCGGATATACACTTTTCCACGCAATCCTGACAATCCACCACTGCTAGCTGCAGTATTATCATACAAATCACTCCCACATACATAACAATCAACGCATTATTCTTCTTCATCTCCACTACAAATTGTGTGTATATTTAAATTTCTTCCCAATAATTATATGTGTTTCATGTATGTGTATATATAGTAGAAAAATTATAGAAAGACAATGAGATTGATCAATGTCAACGTTGCATTTATGGAGTATTAAATTCATATAATTAAAATGCATCTAGATTACAGTTGATTTTGAAAAGCAGCACATTTATTGTTTTTATCAATTGTAATATTTTATATTTTTTAATATATTATATTTTTATGTTTTGCAATTAAAAATCTTTGATAATTTTCAGCAATAATTTAATGAGATTGTTCCATATTACATAAATGCCCACATGTATGCCAGCTAATAAAACCATTTATGAAATAAAGATAATGACTTTTTGAATTATGTTTCTAAAATTAAATATATATATTTTTAGAATAGGATTTTATTAAACTTAAAAATGTGAAAATTAAATGTAAAAGAAACATATGATATATTATATAATTGATAAAAACGATAAATGTTAGGATATTTTCTCTGTGAAAAAAGATAGTAAAATGACTGTAGAATAGAGGTTAAGGTTCTGATCCTTCAAAAAACCTTCACTCATGTTGAAGCAAAAATGAACTCCTCCAGACCCTCTCTTTTATAAAATTTAGATCAAAAGATATGTTAAATGTAAAGAAAAACAATATGAGTGTTGGAGATATAAGGTTGGCTTGGAGATATGAGTGTTTGGAGATTTGGTGAACTAACTTCTAATTACTAACAACTAACATTTACCGATAAAAATAAAAATAAAGGAAAACAAAAAATTTGAATAGCCGAAACCAAGAATTGAACAAAACGTCCATGACAAACTCTAATCGCCCTTCAAAAACCATAACGTAGCAGTTTAATTTCAGTTCTATTAAACGTAAACATATTGGATCTAGGGGATAGTAAGATTTTAATCCCTAATATTGATCTAATTTTGATTTTAATCCCTAATATTGATTTTAATCCCATTCACTTTTTCATTTTAAAACCACTCCTTTAGGTAAACGTTTATTTTTATTTTTATTTATTATCTGAATTTCTTTTTTAATAAAAAAGCATATTATCTCTAAAGATAAATATAATTGCCAAATAAAGCTAAAAAATCTGAAAATAATTAATTAAGTAATTAAAAAAATTATTATAATAATTTTAAAAAATTAAATTATTTTAAATCAAACAAAATCTCAAAAATCTCAATTATTTTTCTTGATCTTAAAATAATTTAAGTTTAAACAACATAATTGAAAATAAATAAAATATAAAAAATATAAAAGAAATTAAGTAAATTTTCATAAATAGTTAAATTAAAATAATCTGTTTAATAATAAGTATGCTCATATATCTAAAAATTGAAAAAATTTTAAATTAAGTAATAAACTATAACCTCTAATTAAACCAAAAGCAATATAAAAATTTACTTAAAATCTGAAAAATCACCAAAATAATAATGAAAATTCTGAATTTTGTTGATTTTTTAGTTTTATAAGAATTTAATTATATGAAGATTTATGTCAGTTTTAATGTCTTATTGTATAATAAGATTTTTGAAGATTTTTTTTAATTTAAATTTTGATATATTTTTTTACTAAAATAGTTTAATAGAAAATAGAGACTAAAGTTTTTGTAGTCCTACAACTTGTCATCATTTGAATTTGGTCCACCATGGATTACACATTCTAATATTAGTCTTGTAAGTTTTGAAATATTTTAATTTAGTTCTTTTACAAACTTGCTGATCAAAATCACATTTAATTTTGGTCTTGTAAGTTTGTAAAAGGACCAAAAAAAAATATTTTCAAACTTACAAGGTATATATCAAAATGTGTAATACATGTAGACCAAATTCAAAGTGAATAAGTTAAGGGGATTATTAAAACTAAAATGGAACAACGTTTAGGGGCTAAACCTTATTTAACCCTTGTAATTAAGAATGTATATATAGAAATAGTTAGCTTAAATATCAAGTTTAGTACCTAAAATTTACCTTTCTTCTATTTTGGTACTCTACTTTTGGGCACTCACAAAATTGATCACTAAAGTTTATTTTTACTCTCAAATTTGAATCAGCTGCAGAGGTCAAAAATAGTATTATTTAAAATTATATAAAAATATCAAATTGCAAACCTTCTTCCCTCACACACACACACACACACACACACATATATATATATATTACTTTTTATTTTTCCACACCCACCCTAACCCCGTCCCCACCACCACCCATTGGCTTCCCCCTAATCGCAAGATGCAATCATCACCAAATTATCTCATTCTAGACTTTTTTTCATTTATGCCCTAAGCTCCTCCATTTGTGAGTTCTAATTAGGGAAAAGCCATATCAGACTTGATGATGAATGAAGCTAGGGATAGAACCCCTAAAAGATGATGAAGTAGCCGACAATCGCTAGACATGTATAATTTAAGAATGATAAAATTAGAGTTGAAATAAGAATTGACAAATTTCTAGAGAGATTTTATGTGAAAATTGAGAAAACTTCTGAGGATTCCGGCTACACAAGAGAGAAGTTCCGATCTGATATTAAGTCCTTCCAATGTGCGGTGATAGCGACTGAGAAGTGCCAAAAACTCTTGATTGGCACCTTCTACGATGTGTGCATCAGTAGAGGCATCAACTTCGGCATCGCCTCATCGATGCGAG
Organism: Prunella vulgaris; assembly: GCA_026898435.1. Lineage (NCBI taxonomy): Eukaryota > Viridiplantae > Streptophyta > Magnoliopsida > Lamiales > Lamiaceae > Prunella > Prunella vulgaris. The sequence continues at coordinate 69,753 of JAPKLY010001004.1, forward strand.
AGTATCATGCACCTGGTGAGAATAGGGCACGACAGATCTCAGAAAATTACACCCGATTCAGGCACCAGTGGGCACTAATACAGATTTACACTTAGAGAGCTTAATAAGAGCTCTCTAAGAGACAACTATCTAAGTAAACCTCCCACTTAGAGAGCTGTTAATAACAGTTCTCTAAGTACAAAGCCACTTAGAGAGCTGTTAATAGAGCTCTTATTAGAGCTCTCTAAGTGTCTGTATTAGTGGGGGTTGGATGCCGGCAGATAGAGCTCGACTTTGATGGGGTTGGACGCACAATTTTTAATAATTTTATTTTTACTATTTGATATTTTTGTATAATTTCAAATAATTATATTTTTGTCCTTAAATATTTGGTCAACTGACGGCATGACCAATTTTGAGAGGCCCGTAGATGGTGTACTAAAAATAGGTAAACTTTGGGTATAAAAAATGATATTTATTCAAATAATTATTTTAATTCCCAGTTTATTTCAACAAACCAATTATGCACTGATAAATATTATTTCTAAATGATATAATTGATTCTTCTTTCTTATAAGTTTTAACAACTGAGTGACTTATGAAGACTACAGCTGGAGAGTTTAGTTACTTTGTGAAAAACACAAAGTTTTATGCACTATTTCAAAACAAATGATGAATGTAACAAGAATTTAAATATGCAATACAGAAATTAAATAAACAAGATAAAACAGTAAATAAACAAGATTTATAGTGGTTCAGAGTCTATGAATAAGACCTCCTACATCCACTATTACACCACTCATGTGCCAAATTCACTAAGAAATTATTACTAAGATCAATAAAAGTAATTCCCCCTCAGAACTAGATTCACTCAGATTTATATTCTAAGTATGAGAATACTCTAACCTATTCACACAGAATACAAACTCACAAAGAGTTTCAAAGATAAAAATCTCACAAAGAGATATCTACACTAGGTAGAAATTTAAAGTGTGTGTGAGGGAACAACAATAAATGTGATTTTTCTAAGAAATCCTAACCAACAATCCTATGAATAAAAAAGAATAAAAAAAGCTATTTCTCTCAGAATTGTTGGCAGTAGACTTGCTCAGATTGAATGTTTGAATGCTCTAGTTGTTGTTGTTGTTTCCTCTAAAATCTTCCTCTATTTATAGATGAAGAGGCGTGTCTTATCCATTCGAGAATTCAAATTTGAATTTTGAATAAGGCTCCTCTTTCTCTCTATAGCCTTGCATGTGTGAAGTGGTCCTCCATCTTCACTCAGAATAGTACTGATTGTACTATTTGTCCTTATTATCAGAATTCTGGTTCTCTTTTGAATTAGTCTTCATTAATCATCCAGATTCTTCATGATAAACACATCCTTAAGTAGTCTCTAGTGAGTGCATAAGTGTTTCACTAATATGAGTTTTAAGGGTCTTGGTAATCATTCTTAATCCTTAATCTTGTACTTCAATCTTCAAACGGTCTTCTCAGCTGTAGGTTTCTTAAGCATTACAGCTGCAAGTTCCTGCAAATTCAATTCTAGCTGTAGGATAATATTACAGCTGCAAGGTCTTGTCTAGCTGTAGGTTAAGCAACTATACAACTGTAAACTTCCCTTTTACAACTATAACTTCCTTAGCCATCAAACTTACAAAAATATATTAGTAACGGTTGGTCCCGAAATGAGTACTAATCAGTGTATGGGACAGAAAAATACAGAAAAATACTCATACAAACTCAGTCAGAAAGATCCTGATATTACTCACTGAACTGGTGGTCTCAGGGACAGCATGGACTGATCAATCAGGAGACAAATAGGCTGAGTCTGAGTGTTGTGCTCTCGGAAGCTCAATAGAGATAACCCACCTATGAACCGCTCAGAAAGCTAGTCAGTTGGATAACTATCTCAGTAAGCTAGAGTTACGTGCGGAAGTGAGCCCTTAAGTTTCTACTCGTTTTAGTTCCTGAAAACTGATTACTGATTTGCTTAGAAAATAGTTGTTAAGGCTGGTGCACTGATTATAATCATTAGAATTGTTTTCTCCTGAAATTGTATAACTTATGTTGAATGCTCAGTTTAAGTATGATGACAATATGATCCTGAACAATAAATAAATCAGCACACAGGGGCATTTTTAACGTGGTTCAAAGATAACCAACTCCTACGTCCATGACCTGATTTAACAGGAAGCGATCCTCTTCCACTGAGGATTGATGTTTATTTTTAACGTGCCAAGGTGCACGAATAACCTCCTTCCTCTCTAAGGAACTCGACCCCTGGGCATTTTACAAGTCTCTATCCTTCCCATCAACCTTCTCACAATCTGAGGGGTTTGGTTTTCTAGTTTTCAACTAAGTTTGTGATAATCCTCTCTAACAAAACAATTCTAATGATGCGGATTATCACTCTAAGAAATATACAGATTATGAATCCTACTACAACACTAGGGAAATTTAAATTTGCAGAGTGTTATTTATGGTTTGCTTTGAGCACTTGGATTCTTGGAGATTTCTTGCTTGGAAATTTCCCGTAACCTTGAATGGGTGCAAGGTCATATGTATTTATAGGGGAGTTTTGAAATAGATTCGTTAGAGGAGATCTTTTCAAATCTTCCTATTTTAGGTAGATGCAGGCTAGCTTGTACTTTGTTGACCTTTCCCAATGCTAAAAAATGGAAATTGCTCTGTGTCGCCGCCTGCCAGTTTGAGTACATTAAATGCGCACAGTCCTCCGTACATATGTGTCGACGCACCACTGGCCGCCCTTCTAACGGATATAAAGTGATGTGACAATATGCTTTATCATACATTTAAACTCCGAGTACCTTATTCTTTACTCAGAATAAATGTTTATCATATACGAAAGTCACTGACATTCTTTTTGTTCTCAGGTTTTAACATAAATGCTAACCCCCATTGCTTCAGTAGCTTTTTATCAGGATAATATGAGCATCAGTGAATGAGCACTCAGTCTGACTACTCAGGCTACTTTATCATTCACTAGATGAGTCCTGACCTGAGCATGTTTAGATTTTACTCAGTAGGATCATCATCAGTGGGAATCTTCGGATTGTCTTCAGGATGAATCTTCAGGTTCTTCAGGACTCAGCTTCAGACCAGATGTTCTTCAGGACAAACTCTGGTCTTCAGGATGGAATACATTTCTGACTTCGGATCTTTGAGACGTCTCCATCAATCTTCAGTTATTACTGCGTTCCCCCTGAACTGAATACTTGTGAATAGAAAACTATTCTAACCTGACTAATCCTGAACTAAACAATCCTAACCGACTGTACTTAGGCAAATCATCAGGGGTTTTGGGATCTAATCAAAATTCTCAAATTGTATCCCAACAATTTCCCCCTTTCTGATGATGCCAAAACTCTTAACACATTCCTAACCATCTATACATCAGGCTGATATGAATTGGCATATTCAGTTCAGTACCATCTAACACTTGCGGTACTTAGTCTATAAGATGGAAACAAGGAAAGTGTTAGTACAGTTCTTGACAAGGATGCAGAAAAGTAAATCAGGAGTCAACAAGTTGTTGAGCTCAAGAAAGTAATAATTTCATTGAATTTTCAGATAAGTACAAAAGCTCCTGAAACTATTACAAATTTCCTGAAAACTATTCCTAACTACTACTCTTCATCCTCCCAGCGATCCAGTGGAATGCCATACTTGTTCAGCACACGGATAAGGATCGCGTCCATCCGGTTCCTCTTTTTTGAAAAAATGAATGAAGTAAATTCGGGATGTGGTAGGTTTAGGACAACAAAAATGAATGAAGTAAATCTTTTCTACAAAAGAAGCATACCCAAAAAGTTCTCATGACCTGAGTAGATATATGATCACTGTCTTCCATTGCTTTGCGTGCCAAACTAAATTTTGATATATTTTTATAAGTTTGACATATCACAAATTAATGTAGAAGAAGAATACAAAGATTTGTGTTACCTTTAACAGATCAAATGATCTTTGAAATTTGGGTTGAGAGAGATGTGAATGAAGCGGCCAAGGGAGAAACGATAATTTAGAACATGTGTTTATGCGTGGTTAATGTATCTGTATATATAGATATGTGTATAAAAAGAGAACGGTTTTAGACGTAACTGCATAATTAATAGGATTTCATTATTTCAAAATGAAGAACTCGTAAATATAAGAGATTAAGATAGATATATATATATATATATATAATTTATTAATTTTTTATTTTTCCTCACCCACCTTAACCTAGTCCCCACCCCCACCCCCACCCATTGGCTTTCTCCCTAATCCCAAGATACAATCATTACAAAATAATCAGATTCTAAGAATTTTTTTTATTTATGTCCTAAGCTCCCTCATATGTAAGTTCTATTTAGGAAAAAATCATACCACACTTGATGATGTAGCCGACAATCGCTAAACATGTGTAATTTAGGAATGATAAAATTATGGTTGAAATAAGATTTGTAAAATCTCCTTAGAAACCTGATGAGAAAATAGAGAAAATATTTGAGGACCCTGGCCACACAAGAGAGAAGCTCCGCCATATAATTAATTTTAAATCATATTATCTTTATTTCATAATCCATATAATTAATGGAAACGTTGCATTTATGAATTTTTTTTAATAAAAAAGCATATTATCTCTAAAAATAAAAATAATTTCCAAATAAAGCTAAAGAATCTGAAAACAATTAATTTAATAATTAAAAAAATTAAATAATTTTAAAGTAATTTAATAAAATAAATAAAAATAAATAAAATCTCAAAAATATTTTTTTTTCTTGATCTTAAAATAATTTAAATTTAAAAAACATATTTGAAAATAAATCTAAAAAATATAATAGAAATTAAGTAATTTTTCATAAATAGTTAAATTAAAATATTCTGTTTAATAATAACTATGCTCATATATTTAAAAATTGAAAAAAAATAAATTAAGTAATAAACTATAACCTCTAATTAAACCAAAAGCAATATAAAAATTTACTTAAAATCTGAAAAATCATCAAAATAATAATGAAATATTCTGAATTTTGTTGATTTTTAGTTTTATAAGAATTTAATTATATGAGATTTATGTCAGTTTTTAATGTCTTATTGTATAATATGATTCTTGAAGATTTTCTTTTAATTCAAAATTTGATATAATTTTTTACTAAAATAATTTAATAGAAATAGAGACTAAAGTTTTTGTAATCCTACACTGTGTCATTATTTGAATTTGGTCCACTATGAATTACACATTCTAATATTAGTCTTGTAAGTTTTGAATACTTTAATTTAGTTCTTGATTAGTGTGAAAATTGCTCAAAATTCTTGTGCATTTATTATTTATTTTAATGAGATTTCTTACATTTTTTATATTAAATTAAATTAATTGAATTTAATTGTAAAAATATCATATAAGATACAAATTTTGTGAGATAGGAATGAATTGATGAATTTATTCTTTGAATTAATATTTGAGTCCTATTGAAATATACTTATGAAATGGTTTGGCCAATTTGAATGATTAAATAAAAAATTGCAAAGCCCATTTTAAATCAAACATGGTTTTTACTTCATTGTGCAGAGATTACATTTGACCAAGTCCAAAGATAATTCTTGGAAGCTGGCTGCAATAACCACCACAACACCATCCTCAAACTCACTATCCATTCTGCCATCTTCACTACACCAACCGACAGTTCCATCTCCATCATGCCTCACTATTGCCGCCGGAAATCAAAGCAATCACCACGCTCCACCGCGTCAAGGTCGCCCCTGCCTCGCCTGGAAGCCCATCGCGCCGGAGACTCGAAAACCTGCAGCCGTCGCTGGAGCCTACTGCTCCGACGACCCCACCGTGCACAGCTTCACTTCGCCAGATATTCGCAAAGCTCCACAGCAGCCAGCCGTCAGTCCCTGTTCATAATTGAAGTCGGAATCTGCTCAATACCACCGTCGATGAAGAAAGGAAGGGGTAAACGTGCTTCACTTAAAGAATTGCTCAAGAAATGGGAAAAACGTGTTTTTAGTTGAGGAAAAAGGGCAGAGAACTTTCATAGCTAGACACAATAGGGGTGTAAATGAGTCAAGCCGACTCACAATCTACTCGTACGACTCGTAGTTACTCGAGTAACTCTCGAGTTCGAGTATATAAATACTCGGCTCGAGAGGCCCGCGAGCCTAATCAAGCTTGCATAATATTTAATATTTTTAATTAATTTTTTATATATAAATAAAGTTGTCTAACTTGAGCCTAGCCGAACTTGAATTTTAGACAAAAAAAAGAGCTAGAATATATTTAATATTTTATTTTATTAAAATAATAAAATTATCGAGTCGAACCGAGCTCGAGTTTGTCGAATTCTTAACCGAGTCGAGCTAAAAAAGTCAAGCTCGATCGAGTTTGAGTCGAGTTTCGAGCTTCGAGTATTGCTTTCGAGTCAAGTTCGAGCTCAGCACTACTCGACTCGACTCGACTCATTTACACCCCTAGGCACAACATTTGCTTCTCGAGGATTCAATCATTTGAGGAGTGAAGAAAAAGAAAGAAACGTTGGAAAATTGAAGAGTTGCTGCAGAGGTAACACGTAACACGTTTCATTTGATACCTGAGATTTGGGCCTTTTTAATTAAAAAAGCCCATTTGCTATTTTTTATTTGGCCCATTTGAGATTAAACAAAGGCCCAGGTTATATGCACCCACTCTTATTTGTAATACTCATATTCAGTAAAATTATTTATTTTATAATTTATATAAAATAACATGTATACCCTAGGGGTGTGCATAATTCGGTTATTAACCGAAAACCGAACCGAAATATGAATTCGGTTCGGTTACCGTAATATTCGGTTCGGTTTCGGTTATCATTTTTTTATTATTTCGGTATTCGGTTCGGTTCGGTTAATAACCAAAATAATTTCGATTAACCGAAATCCGAACCGAAATTATTATATATTTAATAAACATTAATATATATATTTAATAAATAAATAATATAATATAAAAAACATAAACCTAAGTAAGTATAATATAAATATTTAATAAATAAATAATATAATTATATTTAATAAATAAATAATATAATATAAATAATATTTATATTTAATTCGGTTATTTTGGTTATAACTGAAACCGAACCGAAAATTTCAGTTTCGGTTATGTTTGGTTTTACATAAATTCGGTTCGGTTTCGGTTACTTTTACCTCATTTCGGTTCGATTTTGATTTTTTTAATTAGGTTTGGTTCGGTTCGGTACCGAACCGACCATTGCACACCCCTAGTATACCCTTGTCACTCTTTCCCTTTTAACATTCAAGCACCCACACATCTCTTTCTCTTTAACATTCAAGCACCCAATCACTTTATTTGCTGATAGCACAGAACCATCATTGTACGATGATAAAATTATTTTCTATATTTTATTGCCACAGTTGACATTGCTAGCCACAAAAACAGAAAAGCTTTAAAAACAAAAAAAATTGTTTGAATTTTTTTTTTAAATGTGAATTTTTTTTTTCAAAAGTATATAAATTTTTTGATTTTTTTCGAAAACTAATATAATTCGTTAAAAATATTCGAACAATAATTTTGATAAATATATTCGAGATGAGATAAAATTTTCAAAAAAAAAAAAAAAATTACAAAACTAAATCTTACGTTTGAAGATGAGGAGAGGAGAAAAAAAAAAGAAAAATAAATAAATATGTTATTATTGGTCTGATGAAAATGATGGGTGGTGAGGAGGTGGAATTGAGAAAAATAATTTGTAATTGTTGCAGGGATGAGGAAGAAATATATAAATCGGGGAGAGGGGGGTTATCGTGATCGATGGAATGGAAAAAGAAATAGATGGGGAGGGGTGTTTGTTGACGGCAGGAGTGAGAATTAATGATATTATTGTGTTTATTGTTTTAATTTTGTTTTGTTAGATGATTGATTCCTAATTTGTGGATTAATTTGGGCTTTTAATGATTGTTCTTATTTGATTATGCATTTTAATTAAGTTAGCAACAAATGAGAATTGTGTTTTCGTTATTAAGTGTGTGATTAAGTGGAATGAGTGATTAAATTATTTTTCGTTGGATTTATTGAGCTTTAGTGGATTGTTCTTCTATAATTTTGCATTTTAATTAATTGAGTAGGCAACAAACGAGAGCTGTGTTTGCTCTATTAAGTGTATTGTTGTGTTGAATGAATAGTTAAATTGCTACTGTTAGGAAGTCTATTACACCGAGATGGGGTAGATCGTCGAGAACACTCACAATTAGGTACTAGATTAAGTGGACAACAAGCGAGAGCTGCGTTTACTTAATTTGGTGAGAGTTTTTCTCTAGTTTGATCATTTAATGAATCGTGATTAGGGCTTAGATGCAATTAATAGGTCACGAAATTCACTTAATTGACATTACCCGAAGCACACCTCAACCTCACTTCATCGTAGGTGATTTAATTAGGTAGTTTAGTTGCTTTGATTATATTTTTGCTTAACCCAAAATGTGAAAATATTTACCGATTTCATAGTTTAGTAGCACTCCATTTTTATTGTTTCCTTGCACTAGATTGCCTCCTTAGGGTTCAATATTTTTTATTATTTGGTCAAGCTTCGTACTACAATGATCCTATACACTTGTAAGCTTAGTGAATTGTGTGAAAATAATTTGCGCATCAGTTCTTTTACAAACTTTCTCATCAAAATCACATTTAATTTTGGTCCTGTGAGTTTGTAAAATGACTGAAATCAAAATATTTTCAAACTTACAAGGTCAATATCAAAATGTGTAATGCATGTAGAGCAAATTCAAAGTGAATAAGTTAAGGGGATTATTGAAACTAAAATTGAACAACATTTAGATGCTACAACTTATTTAACCCTAGTAATTAAAGAATGTATATACATAAATAGTTAGGGTAAATATCAATTTTAGTACCCAAAGTTTACCTTTCTTCTATTTTGATATCCTACTTTTGGGCATTCACAAAATTGATAACTAAAATTTATTTTTACTCTCAAAATTGAATCAGCTGCAGAGGCCAAAAATATAATTATTTACATATTACTTTTTATTTTTCCCACCCCCACCCATTGGCTTCCCCCTAATCGCAAGATGCAATTATCACCAAATTATCACATTCTAGACTTTTTTCATTTATGCCCTAAGCTCCCCCATCTGTGAGTTCTAATTAGGGAAAAGCCATATCAGACTTGATGATGAAGGAAGCTAGGGATAGAACCCCTAAAAGATGATGAAGTAGCCGACAATCACAAGACATGTATAATTTAGGAATGATAAAATTAGAGTTTAAATAAGAATTGCAAATTTTCTGGAGAGATCTGATGAGAAAATTGAGAAAACCTCTGAGGATCCCGGTTACACAAGAGAGAAGTTCCGACGTGAGATTAAGTCCTTCCAATGTGCGGTGACAGCGACTGAGAAGTGCCAAAAACTCTTGATTGGCGCCTTCTACGGTGTGTGCATCAGTGGAGGCATCGACTTCAGCATTACCTCATTGCCTCATCGATGCGAGAGGATCATGCACCTGGTAAGAATAGGGCACGACTGATCTAAAAAACTTACACCCGATTCAGGCATCAGTGGGGTTGGATGTCGGCAGACAGAGCTCGGCTTTGATGGGGTTAGCTGCACAATTTTAAATAATTATATTTTAGCAATTTGATATTTTTATATAATTTGAAATAATTATAATTTTGTCCTTAAATATTTTGTCAACTAACGGTTGTACAAATTTTGAGAGTGAAAATGAATTTCAGTTATCAATTTTGAGTGCGCCCAAAGATGGTGTACCAAAAAAAATATGAACTTTTAGTATGAAAAATGATATTTATCCAAATAATTATTTTATTCCCAGTTTATTTCAACAAACCAATTATGCCCTAATAAATATTATTTCTAAATGATATAATTGATTCTTCTTTCTTATAAGCTTTAATCTATAAAATTCTTTTAATAATATAAATGTGCAATATCAAATTCTGACTGTCACATAATGAATTTCTTTTTTTAAAATTTGTATCTTCAGACTCGTACATGTCGGCCCCAAACTTCTGCAAAATAGGTTTTAAGTTATATATTTCATGAATATATATAATTTATTTTCTCCATTATTTTCAATATGTTCCCACCCAGAAAATATATTCTTCAATATCCTTCAAATTAAAATATCCAAACTAAAGCACTTGCACTTAAAATAAGAAGAAGAGTTAAAGGAGAAAGAAAGCAATTAAAAATAGAAAACTAATAAAAGAAACCGCTTTATTTCATTTATTATTTTGTGGGTGATGTTGTAGTTTGACTACTTACAACAACACCAACTGACATTAGAACCACTAAAATAACGACAGACTCCATTGAAGGGGCATATCAGTTCGCATTTTTCCTCGGGTGTACACTTTTCCACGCAATTAAAGTCCTGGCAATCCACCACTGCTAGCTGCAGTATTACCATTCAAATCACTCCCACATACAAAACAATCAATACATTATTTTTCTTCATCTCCACTACAAATTGTGTGTATATTTAAACTTCTTTCCAATAATTATATGTGTTTCATGTATCTGTATATATAATAGACAAATTATAAAATGACAATGAGATTGATTAATGTCAACGTTGCATTTATGGAGCATTAAATTTATATAATTTAATTGCATCTAGATTACACTAAATTTCTAAAACCAACCACTTTTATTGTTTTTATCAATTGTAATATTTTATATTTTTTAATATACTATATTTTTATGTTTTGCAATTAAAAATCTTTGACAATTTTCAGCAATAATTTAATGGCATCGTTCCATATTACATAAATGCCCACATGTATGCCTACAAATAAAACTAGTAAAGAAATAAAGATAATAAATGACTTTTTGAATTATGTTTCTAAATTTTTTTATTTTTTTTTAGAATATGATTTTATTTGGTGGTATCTACATGTGGCATATTCTACACTTATATTATTTAATTATTATTGAAAATTATCAGATGAATTGAATTACAAAACTTAAAAATGTAAAAAAATTAAATGTAAAACAAGCATATGACATATTGTAATTGATAAAAATCATAAATATGTTTAGATTTTTTCGCTCTCAAATATATTACAATTTGGGCAAATGTGTATTACTATTAAGTAAAATCTGTGTTACTAATTCTTAAAAAAATAATTTTTTGTACTTTTCAAATAACTATAAGGAATATATGTATTTTGGCAACAATAAATATGTGTTACTCAATTTATATTTTATTCTCTTTGTTGATTTATGTTGATAGTATGTTGTTCATTTACTAATACATCTTTTAATACCTTACATATGTTATATAAAGTAAAAAATATATTTTTCTAAAGACAAATAAATCTTTATGTATATAGTAACACACATTTGATCTTGCAGTAACACACATTTACTCTAAATGTAACATACATTTGCAGTAACACGCATTTACTCTAATTATAACACACACATTTGGATAAAATGTATTTTTGTTAAGAACAAATATGTGTTACACATACAATGTAACACATGTAATGTGTTACATTGTAAAAAAATTGTTTATTTTTATAAAAAGCAACATTTAGTCTAATTGTAACACACGTTTTGCCTCAAAGTAACATGCATTTGCCTAAATTGTAACATACCAGGGAGCGAAAAAAACTAAAAATACAAATTGCGCGAATTTTAGATAAAAATACCCAAATCCGATGCAATCCATTTTAGACCCGCAAAATTTTAAAAACGAATATTTGTATGGTAGAAATCTATATATAAATTTTTGTCTTATAATTGATAAAAATCATAAATAATAGGATATTTTCTCCGTGAAAGAAGATTGTGAAATGGCTGTAGAGTAGAGGCTAAGGTTCTGATCCTTCAAAAAACCCTCATTCATATTGAAGCAAAAATGAACTCCTCCAGACCCTCTTTTGTGAAATTTAGATCAAAAGATATGTTAAATGTAAAGGGAAACAAAAAATTTGAATAGCCGAAACCAAGAATTGATTAACTTGATTATAGAAGATAAAGAATTGAACAAAACGCCCATGACAAACTCTAATTGATCACTAAAATTTATTTTGATATCCTGCTTTTGCGCACTCACAAAATTGATCACTAAAATTTATTTTTACTCTCAAAATTGAATCAGCTGCAGAGACTAAAAATATAATTATTTAAAATTATATAAAAATATCAAATTGCAAACCTCCTTCCCTCACAGAAACACACACACACTCACACACACACACACAC
>JAPKLY010001005.1:0-25769 GCA_026898435.1 Prunella vulgaris
CGTGAAAAACACGCACCTTGCTGGAGCTCCGGTCGCCGGCCGGTCAACTCCGGTGATTGGTTTGACTTAATACAGTTTTCGGAAATTAATTTTGGGTCCCTCCAAAAAGTCAAATTTTCAAAATTAGGCCCTTGATTTTTCTGAAATTTTTCAAAATTACCCCCAGATTCGAAAAAACTTCAAAAATTCGTATCTCACAAAATACAAAGCCAAAAAATGTGAAAAAATTATCACTGTGATCCTGGTGACGAGGGCTTTCATTTTATATCAAAAATCACATTTTTGGTGAATTTTAAACAAACCCATAAAATGAAAAAAAATACGGGACACCAAAAACACCTTGATTTAAGGAAATCAAACAATCTAGAAGGTTTTCTGGACATACATGGACTGGAATCCGTTCACTGAAGCAACCAATAAAAAAATTGGAAAACGCACGATGAACAGTACATGAGATCATACATGAAGATCCAAAAAATTGTATTTCACATACGGATGTAATACATGTCATGACATCAATGCCAAAAACAATACAAATATGCCTCGATAACGTGCAGTAATTTCAAATAATCATATGATTCCAAAAATAAAAAAAATTCTTCTGTGGACAGCAATATACAACCATATGGGCTCTGATACCATATATTGGATCCAATACGATTCTAACACAAAAAAGCAGAATGCTAACCTTGATCTGCATAGCGGAATAATTACACATATTGATATCCTCGTCTGTAAACATTCTCAGGGTCCCAGTCGCAGTGTTAATGCCAACCCAATATTCACGAACAGTACAGTATCATATGTTTTCTAATAATGTATTCTTTGGTGATGGGATGTTTTTGTTCTCTGATATTTTGCCAAATATGTTTATGTCGTCTGTCAACATCTCACAACATATTCTCTGACTTTATCCAAAAAGAGAGGAGGGAAGTTAACTGCTCCTGCAGTTATTTAACTTCCTTCAAATTATAATTAAATAATAATACTCTTAATATGTGAATAATATATAAATAATATATAAATAATATATATTATATTATTTATAAAAAATATTATTTACAAAGTGGATACATCATCATTTTAGGGGGAACAGTCATATCTTGGAAATCTTCTAAACAAACGGTGATAGAGAAATCCACCATGGGATCTGAGTTTAATACTTTAGATAAGTGTGGTGAAGAAGTCAAATGACTTAGAAATTTTTTAGAAGATATACCAAAATGGACAAAACCCGTGCACAATCTGCATATAATGGCAAAAAAAAAAAAAGTTTATTTTGCGATGGCCAATTTTACCGCCCAACGTAGCAAAACTTCATCCTTTATGCAAATTAGCAACGAACAACATGTCATTAATTACGAATTTAAAATTTTAGACGGATAATAATGTCGCTAATTCTGGCGTTTCAGCAAAGTCTCGTTCAATGGATCATAAAATCTCAAAGTGTGTTGCTATGAACAATTTTCAAATAATTAACAACTAAATTATTTACTTTTATACATAAAATGTTATTGAATTACCTCTCAAACTAATCATTTCACTTTTTTTTTTTAAATATGTATGCACTTTTCCCTTACAAGTTTATGAATTTTTAGATGATCATGATTTTCAAATAGAAACCCTACACTACAAGAAAAAATGGATACGACAACAGTGGAAATCCGTTATCTTTCTATAAAAAACGCCGTTGTAGAAGCTCATGTTGTAGTAAGTATCATGTTTAGACAACGGTTAATGGACCGTTGTCTTGTCATTGTTACTACAACGGTTATTAACTGTTGTCTATACATATAAAATATGTTGTTGTAGCATGTGCATATCCTTATTTGTGATTATAGACAACGGTTGTGAGCCGTTGTCTTTGTGAAATAAAAAATAACGGGTTGAACTGATCCGGGTCCGACCCGCACGAATATCAGCCTCCCTTTGCGTGAGAGGGGGTTTGAACCCATGACCTCTCGTATATGTGAATGAGATTCTTGCCATTTGGGCAAGTGGTATTTCTTGTTCAATATGTCATTATAAATATATATATATATATATATATATATATACGATATATACTTTTTATTTTAACTAAGTGTTATATATTTATTTTATTTTATATTCTGTAATTATACTAATCAAAAATTATATATTTTAATTAAATAATACTTGTATATTTAGTTTTAATAAAATTATCATATATATATGTAATTATATATTTCAAAATTAATTCAAATCATTATAAACATTAATTCTAATAATTCTATTAATTCAAAAGATTTATTCAAATTATCATTTTAATTTAAAATATTAAATAGTTCAAATCACACTAATAATTAGTAAGTGCCTAATCATTAGAATAATTCAAAACATAGTATAAAATTATAGAAATTTGCATGAAAATAATTTTTTTTTTAAATAATAAGAAAATGTAATTGAATTGTGTTAAATTTCTTTTTTTGTTATTGTATTTCTAAATTATAAAAGTGTCATTTCAAAATAATATAAAGTGCTAGTTTTAATTAGTTAAAAGTGTTAATTATAAAAATCATCAAGTAATATATGTTACTACAACGGTCATACACCATATATTATAGTACATAGTTTTATACAACACCATTTGATGAAAATATAAAATATTTTACAACGCCGCTTTTATAGTGATATACAACGGTTGCATACTCGTTGTCTTTCAGTAATTTATTCCTAAAAAATATTGATATACAATGTATATACACAACGGTTCAAAAACTGTCGTAATAACATACTTTTTTACAACGCCGTATTTTACGAATAGACAACGGTTTGACTACCGTGTCTTTCAGTAATTTTTCTTGAAAACAAAGTTATACAAGTAGTAACATACTCTTTAACAACGCCGCCTTTGTAGTATAGACAACGGTTTGATAACCGTTGTCTTTCAACATTTTTTCTTAAAAACACAAATATACAACATAAATATACAACGGGTCAAAACCGTTGTAGAAAACTACCTTTTTACAACACCGCTTTTTGAGATTAGACAACGGTTCACCAAAACCATTGTCTAACATCATATTCCATCAATAAAAGACAACGGTTATACTTTACGCAACATATTTTTAACTTTAGACAACAGTTTTTAGCAAAACTGTTGTCTTTCTGGTGTTGTAAAACATCTTTTTTTTTTTGTAGTGCTAATTATTATTGAAGATTAATCAACATATATCCCATGCAAAAATCAATCAAGCCATCAAGACGTGCGAGTGAAGTTTATCGGTGGTTGAGTGAGTGCGCGTCCACTTCTAAATGCCATTTTCCTTTAATTCATAGAACCGCACATGTAGGGGTAAATTGTATTTTGGGTAAATTGTATTTTTGGCCAGAACTAATTGTGCTTGTGAATTTGATTTTTTATTTTTTTAAAGTAAATGATACTATATATATTAAGAGTTTTTTATCAAAACTAACGAACTAGCGTAGAATTATACTTCCTGCGCCCCACCATAAGTTGCTCATTTTGTAATTTTCTACTCTTCTTAATATTTTGTGCCAAAAAGTAACGAGCGACTTATAGAGAGGCGGAGGGAGTATTTGTTGAGCACAAATCCAACTACTCGATACAACGATCTATTGTGCAATTTATTGTTTTCTATGTCCCACTATATGATACTCGTTATTTTTTGGCACACATATTAAAAAGAATATAAAATATTGATATAGTACAGGTGATGTGATGAAAAAAAATAAAAAATTAATGAAGATAATAATAAAAAAGTGAATAGTACATAATTTCCAAAAAAAAAGGTAAAAAAACAAATGAGAAGCATTAGTGGAACGGATGAAAATGATAAAATGAGAAACATACAGAGGGGTGGATGGAGTATAACGAATGAGTCATAATATACTAAAAGAAGGATAAAAAAAGAATGTGGAATTAGATCTGTTAGGAAGCACAAATTCTCATTAAACTAAAAATTGCAATTTACCTCAAATCCTAGTTAAAGAATTTATTTGTTTGATTGTAGAAGTAGAGATTTAAAAAAAAAAAATTAGAATCCAAATTAATATATAGTTCAAGTTACAAATTTTTTTATAACGTACGTACACTATCCAACTAATAAATTTGGATAACCTCACATGATGATGAGGATGTGAAAAAGTAAATCAAATAAACTAGCTAAATTAGTGTTGTTGATTAATCAAAGTAGTATTGCAAATATGGGAATTTTAGTGAAGTCCCAAATTTTCAACACATTAGTCCAAGGCCACCCACTTTATTATTTTCTTGCAAGCATGTTGTGTTGTGACACAACACAGCAATAGGTTTATGCTAAACTGCATCGACTAATTAACGCATATACATACATAGAAATATGTATGTATACACAATCAGCGCACAAATGTCAACATTCTCCTTAATCAGGGTTGACACGCGGGTCATGTAGTTGCATGTGCCCGCATGTGCTGTGTCTTTCTCTTGTGGCCCCACCACCAACCCCCTTCCTTTCACCCCATAAATTGGCTTTATCTCTCTCTCTCTCTTCGTTTTCTGTGTTAATTTTGGCTTCTGCTTCACTTCGTTGGATCCCAATACACTTTCACATTCCCTTGCAATTCTCTCTCTGACTTCAACCCTGCATTTCTGCACCTATTCAGTACACAATCAGAGCTAGGTATTTACTCACCATCATCTCTCTCTCTCTCTCTCTCTCTCTCCCTCTCCCTCTCCCTCTCCCTCTCCCTCTCTCTGGCATTTATAATCTCAAGATTCTTCATCTTTCAATGCTTTTATACTTACCAAGTTTTTTCTTTCATAGTTCAAATGAAATTACCATAAGTATATAGACCACTAGCACGAGGAATAAATTGAAGGTACTTTTTGGTAATTCACGCTTCGAATATTCATGCCTTATCGCATCTATATATGTCTAACTATTTTTTTTTTAATTTATTAATCAGAAGCAGAATGAGCAATAATAATCAAGCATTGCTAAGACGGGAATTCCTCAAGAAATGGATAAAGGGTCTTCGATTATGCAAGAAATTCAATAAAAATATGAGCATTCTCGACAGTAAAAATGCAATAAAATTATCGGCTGACGTGGCAATTGCTTCGACCCGAAAGGCCTCGACCCGGTGGAGCCGAGCTCTGATATCCGACGTCGTTTCACTAGGCGGAAACAACATCGTCGACGTCGAACATATCGTGGAGAACAGGGCTTTATTAATCGCATGCAGCAAGCGTATAATAAGGAGAAGCCACGTGGGCATACGGAAAGCAACGAGAGTTGTACCTCAGTGCGCGAAATCGAAGAAAATGGTGAGGGACAGAACCCGCGTGCTTAAGTACCTGGAGGTGAAGAAATGAACGAATTATCTCTGATTAAAGAAACCCTAGATTATATCGTCTCCCTTCGGGTGCAGGTGGATGTAATGCGACGCATTGCTGAGAGGTTGGAGCACCCTTGCAAAATATCTTAATTTGTAGTAATTAATATTCTATTTTTCTTTTCTTTTTTTTAATTTATTAGTATGAAAGTTAGATTAATTGGTACTCCCTCCGTCCCAGGGGTGTTTTCACCTTTGGGATGACATAATTTTTAAGAAAAGTAGAGTATTGTGTAAAATTATATTATTAAAATAATGAGATTAGTTGGATTGTGATTAGTTGGATTGTGATGATAAAATTAAAGTAATAATTTCCATTTATAGGGTGTGAAAACAATTGTGGGACAGACGGAAAAGGAAAATGTGAAAACAATTATGGGACAAAGGAAGTAGTATATATATGGAAATGCAATTCATTATAGGAGTCCGTTGAAATTTGTCTACGGTTTGAAATTGATAATGTTATATTCATTCAGTAGTATTATTATTTTTATAAATTAGTATTACTGTAAATTATACTGTAATATTAATTTATAAGTTTAATAATACTACTAACTAAATGATGTATTATTATTTAATGAATATAATAATATCATGTTCATGCGGTGAACATGTGGAGTTTGTGATTCATATGTACAAAGATGATACAATGAAGAGCATTCGGGTTGATTATAATTATAATTTAGTATGTCTCTTGCTCTTATTCTATTTCTTTTTTCTGCAAATAATTTGATACCGTAATTTACATGGTTAAGAGCAGTCCCAATGGACCGCAAATGTTGGCGCAAACGGCAATTTGAAGCAAATATTGAGATCCAACGACGACGCAAATGTTGTAGTAAAATATCATTTGTGAACAGTGCGTGACAAATTTGTCATGCACTGTTCCTATACGCATACCCATTTCTTTTTTTTTCTTTTTTTTTATTATTTTGTTTGTTTGATTTATATATTTATTGTATTATCTGGTGTATTATATATATTTTTATGTAAGTGTAATATATATTAATATTAAATTTATTTATAATATAATATTATTTAATAATTAAATATGAAAATATAAATAGTTATTGTATTTAAATAAACTTTAAAATTATAACTAATTATTAAAAGAAATATCATATTTAGATTTGCATTATCTTTTTAGATTCATTGTTTATTAATTTTTTACTTTAATAGTTATCTTTTTAGATTCATTGCATTATTCTTACTTTAATAAAATTTATTTTTTATTTTATTTTTATATATCTATAATTAATTTTATAATTTGTTATTCATATTTAAATCTTTAAAAATTAAATCAATAAAAATATATATTTAATAAGAAAAATTAAATAACAATGAATCAAATGATTTAAATCACAAAGTTCAATAACATAATACATCACATTACATATTAATATAGAAAAATTAAAAATCAATGCAAAAAAATTTCAGTCAAAATCAATTTGTTTCCAGTTGTGATCTTTTAAATTTAAATATGATATTTCTTTTTAATAATTAGTTACAATTTTAAATTTTATTTAAATATAATAACTATATATTTTAATTTTTAAATCATATTATATTATAAATGAATTTAATATTAATATATATTACACTTACTTAATAAATATATAATATATCACATAATACAATAAATATATAAGTTATATAAATAAAATGATAAAAGAAAAAAGAGTTTGAGTTAGTTATATAAATAAATGATAAAAGAAAAAAAAGGTTTGAGTTACGGACAGTGCGTGGCAAATTGCCAGGCACTGTTCATAAGTGGCATTTTAAGTATATATTTGCGTTGCCCTTGAATCGACAATTTACGGCTTTTTGCGGTTTACTACTCCTTTTGCATAGCTGTTGGGAATTTGGTCTAAATGTTTGTGCAAGTTTTCTGTGATTTTTATTAGGTACGCAAGTTCAGGAAAATTAAATGGTTTTTTTTATAGTTAGTCAATTTGATTTTATTGCTTCAATCATCCCCTTCATATAGTTGAAATGAATGAGTACATGATCATCATGATGATGATTGTAATAGCTCCTTGTTTCAGTTAAACGTCATTTTCCCCAAAATTAAATAAATTCTTTTAGACTCTATATGTGTGGTTTGAGTTGTGAATTTTGAATTCACTAATTAACACTAGAGAATGAATTAATATCAAAATTCACAATTTTAATATATAGGGAGAGGATCTCAGATCTTGTGAGATTTTGTAATTCTTCTATTTATGTTTAAAGTAGTTTTAAATTGATCGTTTTCGATTTCATAAAATTTTAAATATTTCAATGCAAACACAGCCTTAGTATAAACATCAACTTCAGGTGTATATTTCTCAAATTTTGGCATGTGATCAGTAACCATTCTACATTTTCTGTAACACACATTTTCTCTAATAGTAACACATATTTGTCTCTCAATTTGTGTTACTATATGGATAAATATGTGTTATATGAACAAAATATATTTTTATGAGAATAAATATGTGTTTCTTAATTTATTCATCATCCCTTTAAATCTAGGTATATTGTTTCATGTAATACATATGTTATTATATGAAAAAATAATTATTTCTATAAAAATAAATAAATATTTGTGAATAATTAATATTTGTTCTTAAAGCAACACACGTTTTACTCTTGCAATATATGAAAAATTATCTATTCAATAAATACAAATGAATATATGTAAAATAACAATATTTTATAAGGTAGTAACATATTTGTTCTAATAGTAACACACATTTGTCTCCCATTTTGTGTTACTATATGTGCAAATGTGTGTTACTATATGAGCAAAATATATTTTATGAGAATAAACATGTGTTTCTTAATTATTCATCATTTCTTTAAATCTAGGTATATTGTTTCATGTAATATATATGTTATTATATTAAAAAATAATTATTTCTATAAAAATAAATAAATATTTGTGAATAATCAATATTTATTCTTAAAGTAACACACATTTTGCTCTTGCATTTTTTGAAAAATGATTTATTCTATAAAAACAAATGAACATATGTAAAATAATAACATTTATAAGATAGTAACACACATTTTCTCTAATAGTAACATATATTTGTTCTCCAATTTGTGTTACTATATAAACAAATGTGTATTACTATATAGGTAAATATGTGTTACTATATTACATAAATTGAGAGCAAATTTCTAAATTTATTATATAATATTATTTAATTAAAATTAAAATTTATAATAATTAAAAAATAATAATAAAACAATAATTATTAATTTAGCATTAGTTGTGCATGTGTGTGTTGCAGGGTGGGGAGTGAGCCCTGTGGGACTGGGCGTGTCGTGTGTGTGTGTGTGGGGGTGGGGGGGGGGGGGAGAGTGGGGGTGGGACTTGGGAGGGAATTACAATGCTTAATATGTAGTGTTGGGCGAGTGCGTGTGGTGTTAAAAATTCAACGCGTCATTTTGTTAATTATTTTAAGTTATTTTTGAAAATGTCTACCGTAGAAATTTCTACATAAGTTTTTGTCATGTATATATATGTAAAAAGGATATGCAGGATATATATATATATATATATATATATATATATGAACACCATGATGGCAAGTATGCCTTGATTCAAGAAGAAGACAGACGTGTGTCATATGTCAAGGAAATGAAGTGGGTTGCTTTACATTTGCCTTGATTACATGCGGCCCAAAAAAAAAGATAAAGTCTGGTGGCATGATTTGTTTGATAGGAAAATGAGGCTGTATAGCTTTTTGGTCAGCAATTTTGGCCGGAAATATAGTATTTATATATATACATATCTTGGCAGCAGTATACAATTGCATATTTTGTGAGGTGGAGAGTAGCAAAACGCTTTTTTCTCGGTACAAGAAAGGGAAATATATTCGGATTTGACTACGAAAGAAATATTTTTTCCAAATATACGTGGGAAATAATATAATTAGGATTTTGCTTGAAGGAATGTGTAATTACAATTGTTATGGGTGCAAAGAAAGTGATATAAAGATCAGATGAGCAAGTACTGCTGATTAACTGAACATTATACTATCAGCTGATAGGTCTGCTAATGATCATCTGATGGGGTCAGCCGAGATCATTTGGGAAGTCTACTGAGGTCATCAGGAAAGTCAACTAAGTCATCTGGTATATCAGAGGAGTCAGTTGAGGTAGTCAGCTGAGGTAGTCAGCAGAGGTGTCAGGATGGTCAGTTAGGATGGTTGGTCAGGATGGACTGGAGTTACAACAGCTGGATGTCAAAACTGCATTTCTACATGGAGAGCTTGAAGAAACCATTTATATGCAGCAGCCTGAGGGGTTTATACTATCAGAAGATGAAGGAAAGGTATGTTTGCTGAAGAAGTCATTGTATGGACTTAAGCAAAGCCCAAGGCAGTGGTATAAAAGGTTTGATAGTTTCATGATGTCAATAGGCTTCATCAGATGCAAGTATGATTACTGTGTGTACCTAGAAAAGCAAGGCTCTAAGGTACTTACATATCTATTACTTTATGTGGATGATATGTTAATTGCTAGCAAAAGTCTTGGAAGAATTCAGAAACTGAAGGATAAGCTCAGTTCAACCTTTGACATGAAAGACCTTGGAAGTGCTAAGAGAATTCTTGGTATGGATATTATCAGAGATAAGTCAGCTGGAAGGATGTTCTTGACTCAGCAGGACTACATACTGAAAATATTGAGAAAATTCAATATGCATGAGTCCAGATCAGTCTCTACTCCTCTTGGACAACATTTCAAACTGACAGCTGATCAATGTCCCAAGAGTGATCAAGAAAAGTCTCAGATGAACAAGATACCTTATTCAAATGGAGTTGGAAGCATAATGTATGCCATGGTTTGTAGCAGACCTGATATTGCTCATGCAGTGAGCTTAGTCAGCAGGTTTATGGCTAATCCTGGAAAGGCACATTGGGAAGCTTTCAAGTGGATAATGAGATATCTGAAAGGTTCAACACATCTGGGATTACTGTTTGAGAGGACTCAGGATATCAAACAACCTCTACAAGGTTTTGTAGATTCTGACTATGCTAGAAGCATAGATACAAGAAAGTCTCTGACTGGATATGTGTTTACACTATATGGCACAGCTATCAGTTGGAGGGCTGCATTACAGTCAGTGGTTACATTGTCAACCACTGAGCTGAGTACATTGCAGTGACAAAAGCAGTAAAGGAGGCTATGTGGCTGAAGGGCATTAT
The DNA here is from genome assembly GCA_026898435.1 of Prunella vulgaris. Taxonomy (NCBI): domain Eukaryota; kingdom Viridiplantae; phylum Streptophyta; class Magnoliopsida; order Lamiales; family Lamiaceae; genus Prunella; species Prunella vulgaris. The sequence goes on from JAPKLY010001005.1 coordinate 10,557, forward strand.
CAGGGAGTTTGGGATCAGGCAAGATGAAGTTACTGTGCAATGTGATAACCAAAGTGCCATTCACTTAGTTAAGCATCTGGTCTTTCATGAAAGATCTAAACATATTGATGTAAGGCTTCACTTTGTGAGAGATGTGGTGGAAAAGAAGGTAGTCACAATACAAAAAGTTTCAACTGATGACAATGCTGCTGATATGCTCACTAAGGTCATACCGAGTTCAAAATTCAACTACTGCTTGGAGCTGGTTAAGGTACAGTCATGGGATGTGCCTTAATACTACTGTGATGTGAAGTTTAGATGGAGGCATCTCACTTACTTTGAGGTGGAGAATTGTTATGGGTGCAAAGAAAGTGATATAAAGATCAGATGAGCAAGTACTGCTGATTAACTGAACATTATACTATCAGCTGAAGGTAGTCAGCTGATAGGTCTGCTGATGGTCATCTGATGGAGTCAGCCGAGATCATCTGGGAAGTCTACTAAGGTCATCCAAAAAATCAACTAAGTCATCTGGTATATCAGCGGAGTCAGCTGAAGTAGTCAGCTGAGGTAGTCAGCTGAGGAGGTCAGCTAAGGTGTCAGGATGGTCTGTCAGGATGGTTGGTCAGGTCAGGATGATGGTCAGGACTGCTTAGTCAGGATGAAGATCTACTGATGATATCAGCTGATGAAGGTCTACTGATGATATCAGTTGAGTACTCAGACTCAGCTGAGGACATATCACATCAGCATACAAGAAAGGAGCATACTGATTCCAAGTCAGGAATTAACTCAGGATCAGTTACGAAGCGGTTTAAACTTCCAAATTGGACAACGGGCAATCAGTTTAACAGAATCAAAACTGAAAATCGTTGGGCTCTGACAGTTATTCATTTTTAGTTGCAACTGTAGCAGTTACTTTTGGGTGGTTACAAACTCAAGGATTAATTCGAGTTCTCATTCCTATATATATATACGCACATATGTATAGAGAACATACAACACAAAAAAAAAATCACATACTTAGAGAGATATCCACACAATACTTGTAATCTGTATTATCCTTCATTGATTAGTGAGAGAGGTGCCTCATCCGTGGACGTAGATCATTTCTGATCGAACCACGTAAATCTTGGTGTTCTTCAATTTCTTTATTCCAATTGATTTCAAACAATCATTGTTAACTCAACAACAATTAATTTGGGCGATATATTGGATTGGTCCAAAATAAATTGTACAATTGATTTGAGAAACTCCAACATCCTATTTATTTCCACCGGCTCGTCTCAAGAGAGTATGGAAGTAATTTCTGAAATGACAAGGTGAGCCTCAGAGAGTGACTGAATTTTTTAATTTTTTCTGAGATAAGATTTCATAGTCTACGTAGTAGCAGTGAAATTGTCTCTTTCTCGAAAAAATTATTAATTATTTTGAATATTTTCGTCAAGACAAGTTAACATTCAGAGGCATGCGGAGCAAAATCAACTACTTCAGAGTATCCTCGAGCAAGACATCTTATTAATTTCAATCAGTTCTACTCACGACATACTTTTAACGTGCTATACTTTGTAAAGTTAAGCATATCAAAAGTAGGGGGCAATTGTTGTGGTACGATTATTACGATGGGCTCAAGCCCATAAGTGATCGGACGAGGCCCAAACTCAATATGATAGAACTTGGAGTGCGAGCACGAGCCAGGCCCATGTCCGCGAGCACGAGCAAGATCATTACCTGCGGACTCGAGCAAGTCGAGCACCAATGGGCACGAGAAAGTCGAGCATCTACGGGCACGAGCACCCACGTGCACGAGCAGGTCGAGCACCTACAAGCACGAGCAGGTCGAGCACCTACATGCACGAGCACGTCGTGCACCTACGTGCATGAGGAAGTTCATGGTCAACTCTTACAGAGGAATTATAGCTATTATGCATAATTAAGGGCTTAATTAATGTCATTCAATCCCCACACAAGGAAACTACTTTTTATGGAGAGAAGACTTCCTGTAATAACATTTGTAACGGTCTAGTTGACCAATGTAGCATAATAGGTGCACGTATCATAATTATGATCGTCTATAAATGTGGCCTTAGGGTCATCATTGTAAAGATCCATGAATTTGTCTAATACAAATATTACACTTAAGTCCTAGCTCTTGCAAGACAAGATCTAGGTAAATTTCTGTGTTATTTACATTTTCTGCACAATTATTCAAGTATTATTATACTTATTTGTTATCATGATCTCAGTCACATAAGGATTTAATCAGATACTAACATGTTTTATTAGATGTGTAATTTTTCTATATTAATATGTAATGTGATGTATTATGTTATTGAACTTTGTGATTTAAATAATTAATTCATTGTTTTTAAATTTTTTTATTAAATATATATTTTTATTGATTTAATTTTTAAAAATTTAAATATGAATAATAAATTATAAAATTAATTATAAATATATAATAATAAAATAAAAAAATAAATTTTATTATAATAAAAATATTCCAATTGAGTTAAGATTTGAGTTTTATTATTAGAGATGATTTTATTGTTGGTGGCAAATTTTGTAACAAATTGGTGAATTTGGTGGCAAATTTGCCACAAACTGTTGAGAGTGCTCTAAATGTTTGTGCAAGTTTTCTGTAATTTTTATTAGGTATGCAAGTTCAGGAAAATTAAATGGTTTTATGATAGTTAGTCAATTTGATTTTATTGCTTCAATCATCCCCTTCCTATTGAAATGAATGAGTACATGATCATCATGATGATGATTGTAATAGCTCCTTGTTTCAGTTCAACGTCATTTTCCCCAAAATTAAATAAATTCTTTTAGACTATATATGTGCAGTTTGAGTTGTGAATTTTGAATTCACTAATTAACACTAGAGAATGAATTAATATCAAAATTCACAATTTTAATATATAGGGAGAGGATCTCAGATCTTGTGAGATTTTGTAATTCTTCTATTTATGTTTAAAGTAGTTTTATCAATTTCCGATTTCATAAAATTTTAAATATTTCAATGCAAACACAGCCTTAGTATAAACATCACCTTCAGGTGTATATTTCTCAAATTTTGGCAGTAACCATTCTAGATTTTCTGTCCTATATAAAAAGGTAAAAACTTTGGAACTCTTTTTATTTTTTTTCGAAACGTCACAATTTTGCATATAAAAAATTATTATTATACATATAAAATATTTTTTTTAATTAAATATTTTTTAAATGATGAGATTTTATTTACTTACATAATAATAATTACTATGTAGACACAAAACAATGCGTAATAATCGACCTTTAAATATTTGGACATAATATTTCGATCATGTGAATTTTTTTATAATATTTTGAAACAGAGCGACATATGGAATAGAAAATGGTGAAGGTTAAATTCCCATTACCATTCTTTATTACATGTCATTCACCCTTAAAATTAACGTTAACAAAACACATAATACCCATTGACTATTCCTTTTTGTATTATGTTTTCCAGTTCTCTCGTTAATAATTTTTCAAAGAAAAAAAAACAAAGTGTTTTAATAAGAAAAAATGAAATGCTATTCCATATTTCCCAAGATATGTGGCTTTATGCCAATATTATTATTGCCACACTGCACTCATACATCAGATTCAGCCCACTTGTATTGGGCCCAATTTATTATCTTGCAGGCCCACAATTAGTCAAAGCCCAGCTGTTAGGGGTCTGTATCCTATGCGTGTGGTTATTAAAAATTTAAAACCAATCAATGTTTTAAAATCTTACTACCGGTTTTTCAAGTCTAAGTCTTAAAAATCTTACTTTTAAAAAATATATTTAAATTGTATATGACATTCTGCGCATATTAGTCTAAGTCTTATATGCATCATTTTTAAACTATCAACCTTTATTTTGGAAAAGTTATTAAATTATTTTTTTGTTTTACAAGATATTTTTGGTTCCTTAAACAAAATTAAAAATACAGTATAAAGTCTTCAAACAATTACGTTTATTTAAAAGATCCTTAATATTTGAAGGGTTCTTAAATAATCAATGTGAAACAAAATTTCATATTTAAAAAAATTATAATAAAAATAGTTTTAAGTATTTCCCAATAAAAATTGATAGCTCAAAGACATTTAGATGCATCATGTATTGATCGTATCACATAGCAGTTATTTAAATTTTAAAAAGTCATGTTAGGTTATGGAGCTTGATCGACTTATATCTACAATAGTTAATATTAACTAAAGATTTATGATTCTGGACTTTGTGTGCGCGGTTTTCATGATTAGATGATCAAACACAAGTTTTTTATCATATCACATAGCAGTTATTTAAATTTTAAAAGGTCATGTTAGATTATGGAGCTTGATCGACTTATATCTATAATAGTTAATATTAACTAAAAATTTATGATTCTGGATTTTGTGTTCGCGGTTTTCATGATTAGGTGACCAAACACAAGTTTATGAGGCAGAAGGAAGGGTCACTATTAGATGAACCACCAGATCTAGAGAGAGAAACGGCCATTAGAAATCCTCGACAACATTCAGAGGCATCTGCTTCAATGATCTGAACAATTTGCGCCGTCTGACTATTATGTTTTTCACTTCCTCTTTCTCCCTCTCTACAGTCCATCCTCTGCTCCAGCTATTATGTAAGAACACAAACATTATGCAGGAGAAATACTAATCAAGAAACAGAAACAATGCACTATTCAAGATTAAGAATAAATGAACCAAAATTGATCGCCACCTATACTTTTTGGGGTGTTCATCCTCTTTTGTTTTCGAGTCCAACCTGCAATCAACTTGGATTTTGATTATCTACAAAGCCGACCTCAGAAAAGTACAAAATTTTTTGAGTGTATAGGAAAAGATTGTGCTGTTAAAAATTGAAGGACGAATGATCAACTTTTGGCACAAAGTTGAAGAAAAGGAGAACCATTAATATCTAAGTTATGGGATGCTTTGAAAGTGCATTTAGTTTCTTCCATGTTGTGATGATAGAAATCTTTTATTTTTGTTTTGTTAGAACAATTTCAGATTCTTTGTTTTTGTTTACAAAAGATGCATCAATAACCCATGAACACTATGATGAGTTGATGACATGTCCAATCCAAGATCAATTACAGGGTATAATATATTGTTTCATTTAAGGAAAGCACTAAAATAAAAATAATGGGAATACAATTTAGGGGGCGCTTAGTATAAATTTAAAATGTCAATGATAATAAGTATCATTAAAGAATAATCACTATGTAGTTAATGATTACTTTTTTTTTTAACTTGTTTTTATGATCTCATTCATATATAATAAATAATACCAAACACTACTAATAGTAATGAATCCTCATTAATCTCCATTCATTCCCATTCCTCACCCTCATTACCCCAACCAAGCGGGCCCTTAGTTTTCAAATGTATTGCTAACCGCAATTATAACACAAACAACACAAAATTTGTGGGGGCAAAAATACAATTATATTATAGAAAATGAGACTAAGAATCAATCCTGGCTCTACGGGGACAAAAAAAAAGGCCAAAAATATATCCATTCGTATTAAATTGGGTTTCCGACTGCAAAATCTAAATATGTTTTGAGACGATTAGGACGGCGAAAAAACTCATTTATCATTGCAACTCTTCTCCTTTCTGAATAGGGTGTCCACGAAGCTTATCTAGTACAGCTCTCATGAACTTTCTTCAACCAGTCATGTAGGTCGGTGCTCAACTGTTGATGGCTTTAACGGACAGCTGTTTGTCTTTCAACTCCATCTTCATGCTCGACCTAGCACATAAATCAGATGGGATCATCGAACAGTCGTTGTAGTAAGAACTTAGAGTAATACAGAGAAGGGGGGTTGTTAAGCAGTGTAGTCATTTACCTCGACGTGTACTTTGGGTTTCTTCATAAATTTGGCAGATGGATCTTTATCTGGCTTTCTTCTAGAACTCTTCTTTCCTTTCTTATGAACAACAATAACATTCTCCTCTTCTTCGTCTCCATCATCATTGTCATCATCATCCAGTTTAACTGCAACAGAAATTTTTTTTGAGTAACATGTAAGATGTTAAACTGGGAGAAGAAAGGGTGATTTAAAGCACCATGTTTTAATGTTTGTTATCTAATAAAAAGCAGAAAACAAGGAAAAAAAGATTACGATTATCAGGATCCTCATCGACTGCAAGACCACCAAAATCTTCAATATCATCTTCCTCTTCAAGTTCCTCATACCCTTCTACATATTCAATCTCAGGCTCCTGCAACATCAATTTCATGACTCATGTGAGTAACATCATGTGTTAAGGGATGACTAACTAATGAATTGGGTACATAGGGATCGATGAATACCTCCTCCTCTTCATTTTCACTAACAGCATCCTTTCCAAGCTCCTTATCAAGGATTTCGTTGTATTTGTCAACAGGATAATTGTAGATGTCATTATAAACTCCTCTTTTGAGCCGTTCCAGCAATTCATTTTCGATGGCCTGCAAAGTAATGCAAATGTTAGTCCCTGAAATGCATAAAAATTGCTATGATAACAAACATATAGGAATGAGCAATTAAAAGTTTACTTTCTCCAACACTGCTGCCTTCTCTGCCTTTTCCTCTCTCCGAGCTTCTCTCTTCTTTTGTTTTCCCGGCACCGTCATAATTTTCTCTCTACATAGACAGGCAGGGAGTCAAAAGCATGCACAAGGTGGCCAAAAAATTGACACTATTTGGAAACGATTTTTTGCAGATATATGAAGCACTGAATTGAAGGAGCTCTCATTTGCCAAAATGTCACAATTTTAAAAAGTATAAACCTAACAAAACTCAACATCAAAAAATTAATTTAAGATTTCCGCATACTTTCATAAAGAATCACACACTGATATCCTTATCTTCTGCTTATAACATAAGATTAAGCCAACAAAGTTATCACATATAGCATTTACTCTTATGATAGATTAACAGCTCAAAATTGGCATTTCATCCCTTCTCTTAAGCCCAGTTATGCTGCATTGGGTTTCATCTCTCAACATGCTGTAGCCTTTATACTAGGGTTGTAAGTTACTCCCTTTATAGTCGCCTATAAAACTTCTGCATTTTCTTTTGATACATTTCAAAATTCGTGACATATGTGAGGTAAATGGTAGAAGTTCCTAAATCCCAACCGTAACTTCTGAAGCTAAAGAAGTGAAAATATAGTGTTTGGAACTTTCAACTAGACTGTAGAATTCATAAGATTACACTGTATAGTGAATTAATTACTTTTTGGTCTCATTCTAAGAGAAGAAACTAATGCACTTAACACTAGAATTAGGACCAACTTTCCAAACCTTATCTGCCAATAGATTTCACTTTTTTCTGGATAATTTGTGGCTCTGAATTTTATGCTGAATTCCTTATCTTCTTTGGGATCAAAATGCAGTAGAGAAGTTCAAATCATAGCCCAAAAACAATATTTCACCAAGAACAGCTAGACACCTTGGTGAAAAAGGCAATTGCAGTTTGCAATCTGGATAATGTGTCCTCTCCAACAGTTCTTTCTAATGGAAGTCAAAGCATAAAAAGAATAAACAACTCAAGTTTGCCTACAACATCAAATTTGAGTTGCGATAGCAGATGATAAATAAGTTCTTAATCTTAATCCAATTACCAAACTGAGCATGGATACTATGTTCAGCCTGAATGGTACTCGTATATTTTAAATGGACACAAGTGATTAGAAAACAAATTGTGCCACAGAACACATTAGACAATACAATGTAAATTCATAACAAATATAAAGTTGAAGAGGCAAAGCATGAACCTTGTCTTTAAAGCAAGTTTTCTCATGCGTATGCGCATCTGTGTCATCTTAGTTAATCTCTGTTTTGTTTTGTGTACCAGTAACTTTGGCCAGTACATCTGTTAAGGGTCAAGGAAGTTCAACCATTATGAGATCAATACAAACAAGTTATAACTCCTTCCTAATTAAAAAAGTTAACAGCATCAAGATACATTCGCATTACCAAATGCTTGTCAATAATCTCGAGGGCCTTTGCATAATTTCTCGGCAATTTAACTCTTTCCCACAATTTGTTTGGCATGTGTGCCCTTTCTATAGTCTTCATATACAAATAAAAAACTCCTGAAAAAGCACCAAACACCAGAAACCCAAAATATTCATCCATACATTTATTGGTGCGGCGCAGAAAATATAAGTGTAACATTCAAAGAATGCAAGAATTAACAATATCTGTGCGCGTGAGTGAGAGAGAGAGAGAGAGAGAGAGAGAGAGAGAGAGAGAGAATTGATACCGTCGTGGTCTCGTATGGTGGCATATCGACTGTTAGCTAGAGGGCAAGAACTCCGATTGCATATTCCGGTAACATTGTACGGGTTCCGACAGAATATTCCAGTTTCAATTCTATAAAATTTCACCGCATAATCAAAACACAGACATGCTCCACAAAACCCTTAAAAAACCCACAATAGAACAAGCATTTAAATCAACTAACAAGTATAAAATTAGCTTACTTGGCCATGAAACTGCAGTGCTTGTGTCTGATAACCTGCCATATGACCTCATCGTGCTGCATTTTTTGCCGCTAAGTTGGAGAAGATCCCAACGTCCCTCTTAATGTGCTTTCGGTGACCGAGGGTTTAACAATTTGGGGAAGAATTAGGGTTTACTGACGTCGGACTTCTCTGTACGACTTCAAGAGAGCCAGGTAACGCTTTTATTGGTAAATGACGCTTATTCGGAACCAGTAATAACTTAAAAGGCGAGAGACAATCATATATTAGAGGCCAAATGACGGAAGGGTTTGGGGTAGGCCCATTGAAAAAGGGCCCAACATCTATATCAAATATGAGCCAGGCCCAGGTACTCAAGAGTCAATGAGCTTCTTTGAGAAAGCCCAGGCTATTGACATTAGAATATACTTAATAACCTCCGTATTAGAATTATTTTCATAGGAGTTCTGTGCATGCGAAAGAAAAATAAATAAATATATAATATAAAATTAAATAATAAAATAAAAAAATGTACTTTATTAACTTTTGTCAGCGAAAAAAATTCATTTTTAGGTGTGTATAAGAAGAGTTGGAACGTTAAAATAAGAAAAGTGTGAAAGTAATTTTAAGACGGAGGGAGTATTTTTTATTGGCAATTTTTTTTCAAACACAGTGAAAAATAAAAAATATATTCAAAAAATATTGCCAAAAATTTGTAAAAGTTAGGAAAATATTTGCTGAATTTTTTCTAGGATAGTGTATTTACTATTTTGACTTGTGCCAATAATCCGGACCCTTTTGAGAATTTCATATGGTCGAATTTCCTGATTGTCTGGTAATTCATATTTAGTGGCGCTATATTTTAGAAATTCGTATTGTTACAAAATCTAATCCGTGTGACAAGATTTTTCACATTTACCATGTTACACCACCAGCAAAACACCAAAAAAAAAAAAAAAAACAAAACAACTGAATTGTTGTAGGTATTGTGTGAAAATAGTTCATGATAAGCTTATCATGAAATTGTCTTAATGTACCAAATATCCGGTCAAGTGTATCAAAATATTCATCAGGTGTATCAAAAATTGAAATTAATATATAGATTTTATTGAACTCAACTTTTGATACACCTGATGAGATTTTTGATAGACCTGATTAAATGTTTGATACTTTAAAACTTGTTCATATAAGCTTATCATGAACTATTTTCATACAATACTTTGCTGTTGATAATATATTTCAAATTGTGTCACATTTTGCATGGTATTTCATATTAGGTGAAAATTTTCCTAACATCTCAAAATTACATGTCTTTACCTTTTCATAATCTATGATGTGATTATAAAAAAATTTCAACTGCAGACATAGGATAGTGACTTCAATAGCACTATGATGTGATTATAAAAATTTTCCCTTCAAACATCTCAAAATTACATTCAATGTCTTTACTTTTTCCTAACCAGCAATGTCATCCTTTTTTTAAAAAAAATCAAAAATTATTCTATCCCTTCAAAAAGTCATTTTATCTCATATAATACTACTAAATAACACATAAATTAAATTTATGTTGAATAATAAATATTCTATTAATTGTGAGATGAAGGAGTATTGTATCATAGAAGTTGGGTGTGTTGCTCCCAAACCGAGGGAAGAGTCCCCTACGAACATCCGGCTCACTATGTATGTTTAGGGTTTAAGACATTTCAATATTATTTTATGCATAAAACAATTTTATACTCCCTCAATTCTGATATATACTTTTCATTGCTTTTGGACAAAAGTATGAAAAAAAGGTATAAAATATAAATATAATACGTGCGATATTATGGAGAGAAAGAAAATATATAAATATTAAGAATAAATTAGTCGTAAATATATAAAAATAAGAATAAAGTGTATAACTATGATATTCTTATAAAATATAATGAAACAAAATAAAAAATTTACAATGGGACAAAAAAGAGTATAAAGCTTTGTTATTTTTTTTTTCATAAAAGGGATAAAGAATGAATAGGTCTCTTGTGAACCTGCGTTCACATAAATTCATATTATTGCTACATATAATTACTAAGAAATGTTATGTATATATTATTACTATAATAAAAATATATTTAATGTTATAATAATAAATTTTATATACTTAACAATAATAATAAATATAGACGATAATAATAGTTTGAGCATATCATAGTGATATTTAAAGAATTCGATTGAACTCACATTAACCATGTGATATGATCATAAAATATTGGCATTTCTTGTTTGAGATGTAACAATAATTTGGTGCTAACATGTCAATGATTAAGAATTATGTACATAATTGACCAATCCAACTAATCTGTTTGATATTAATAATTATTTGCTATTACCGATCGAAGTTGAGTGGTGGACGAGAGGAGGAATGGCTATCCAAAATTCAACACCTTCTCCGCCGCCATTCCCTCCACACGTTTTCCTCGGACTCCAATCCAATTAAGCATATATATGGCGGCGACGCCTCTTTCCGCCGCCGTAACCGCTCGTTTGGTCTCTGTTGCCAACTATCCGAACACCTAATAGCGTTTCCATCGCGAACTAGTATAATCGATAAGTCGTTGTTGTCTGTGTCCGAGACATGCTTAGAGAGCGAGCTCTGGGCGGCCACGCATTCTGTCATTAAAGATCAATTTTTTCTCATTAAAAGTTTTAACTAGAAAAGTAATAATAACAGGATGCTATCATTAAAGGTCAATTTTCTTGTAGTGGGTCCGGACATTCTACGACTTCAAAGAACATACGTTTGGCATCGAAGTGAGTTTTGTGCTTGTAACCCTTTTGCTCAATTTTGTAGGGATATGGTTTCAATTGAAGTTTGTATGTGTTTCTGATTAGTTAAATCAGTACATATTATTATTATTATCATGGGCGATACAAGTGAATTATTCTCAGATGAAAGCTCGGTGGATGCCGAAAATGAAAAGCCTCATAGGACGGCGACGCCAAACATAGTTGAATGAATATCACAGGAGAATGTGGTTGATATAATGATGGTAAACAGGACCCAAGATCTTGGGAAGACGGAGAGACGTTTGGGGAACGGAGAAGATAATTTAAATGATAATCGACTAACGGTCTCGGGAAAAGAAGGAGAAGGAACTAAATGTAGCAGATTTAAAATTGATGGACCCACCACACCTGCAGAAGACTCTAAGACGACGGATGAGGAGATAGGAGCAATGCCGAATAATGTGCTGGGCATTGAGGAAATTTCAGATGGGCCTGTAAGTGTTGAAGCCCATTATAATTTGGAACCTACAAAAAATCAAGAGGGGCCCAATTCTTATATGAAGATGGCAGGGGCACCAAAGACGTCTACGGACAACCAGACCCAAATTACAATTCCTAAAGTTAAAGAGATCAACTCATAGACAGGAGGGCTCTAATCGAAGTCGATATTTTAACCTTGAAGGAAGGGGAACTAGGTCACCTATTTCTAGAAAATTTGGTTCAATTGGTGATGATAGAATTGATGAAACACAAAGAAATTCAACGACACAAAGCACTGTCGGACGCAACAGGAAACAGGGGAAGAAGACCAAAAAAGCGAGACGAAAAGAGGAATTAATCCAATTCACGGAGTTTCTATCCGATCTCGCAATTGCAGAAGAAGCGGGCGCAGTAATGGAAAAAGGAAGAGACAGTAATTCAAAGGGGATGATCAAGAGCTCCAACAAACAAATTGAGGAGACAAGACGCACATGGGAAATGGGAAAAATTATGGAGCTTGTTTCAACCGAAGACGATGAGCAGGTTATGAACAGGTTAGTAGCTCTAAATGGAGTGAATGAGAGGAAGCAAGGGGTTGTCTTGGGGTCAGTTAATGGAGGTCTCAATGAGAGTTCTTAGTTTCAATGTGAGGGGCTTGGGGAGCAAGGCAAAAATTGAGGAAGTAAAAAACTTGATTAAAGCTCAGAAGATAGATTTTTGCAATATTCAGGAAACAAAGAAGGAGTCGATTGACGCTGTTTTGTGTAGACCAATTTGGGGAAAATGCAATTTGGGTTGGACATTTAGAGAGGCAGAAGGGAGGGTTGGGGGTATACTATCCATTTGGAATGCTGATATGTTTACAGCTAGAAGCTGTTGGCACATGAGAGGGGTTGTTGTGATTAATGGAATTTGGGGAGCTGAAAGAAAAGAGTGTTGTATGGTAAACGTTTATGCTCCATGTCAGCTGGCGGAAAGGATTGAACTATGGAAGAATATCTTAAGCATTCTTCCAGGAGATCCCTCATGCTGCATATGTGTCACAGGTGACTTTAATTCTATTAGGAGGCAAACTGAAAGAGATGGGAAGAGAGCAGAGAGCAGTAATAAAGACATAGGGGCTTTTGATGATTTCATTCGTGATAGTAAGCTGATTGATCTACTACTGCATGGCAGCTTGTTCACATGGCACAAGCCTGATGGTTCGTGTAGAAGTAGAATCGATCACATCTTAGTAAACAATGAATGGATGAATTGTTGGCCAAGCTCATGGCAAAAAGGATTACGAAGATCAATCTCAGATCTCTATCCCATCATGCTTGAAATAAAGGTTACGAACTGGGGTCCTAAACCTTTTCGCTTCGTAAATGCGTGGTTTTCACATCCAGAATTCAAGCAGTTTGTCACTGAAAGTTGGAGGAAATATAATATTGAGGGATGGGGCGGTTTTGTTATGAAGGAAAAACTAAAAAAACTGAAAGAAGACATCAAGAAATGGAATAAGGAGGTCTTTGGCAATATGGGAAACAGGATAGAGGAATTCAGAAGGAAAATTCATGAATTGGACATGATAGATGAAGTTATCGGGCTCGAAGAACCAGAAATAATAAGGAGGAATGAGATGACGGCGTTACTCACCCAGGAGCTAAAAAACAAAAGTAGCCTACTCGCTCAAAAGGCTAGCTGTCGATGGATCTTGGAGGGCGATGCAAATACAAGCTTCTACCATAGATTCATCAATAAAAGACGAAAGGCAAATGAGATCACAGGTGTATTTCTAGACGGAGAATGGAAAGAAGAGGCCAGTGAGGTTAAAAAAGGGGTACAAAAAAATTTTAAGAATCATTTCAGCTCTGATAAGAGTCGCAGACCAGAAATTGCACCGGAATCGTTCGAGAGGAAGCTATCGGTGGAAGATAATGAGTGGTTGACTAGGAGTTTTACTAAGAAAGAAGTGAAAGAGGCTATCAATGACTGTGAGGCTTCAAAAAGCCCTGGACCAGACGGGTTCAACTTCAAGTTTTTCCAAGAGTTTTGGGAGTTGTACAAATCTGAATTTATGAAATTCATGAACGATTTTCATCAGTATGGAAGATTGGTACGTGGCACCAATCCATCATTTATCGTGCTCATCCCAAAAAAAAGAAGAGGCAAGAGGTCTAAATGATTACAGACCCATATCACTCATAGGGGGCATCTACAAAATCATCTCAAAGGTTCTATCTAGAAGACTTCGTGTAATATTGGGGACAGTAATTTCGGAGCAACAATCGACTTTTATAGAAGGGAGGCACATCCTAGATAGTGTAATTATTCTTAATGAGGTTATGGAAGATGCAAAAAAAAGGAGAGAGAAGGCGGTGATCTTCAAAATTGACTTCGCAAAGGCGTACGATATGGTCGACTGGAACTTTCTGAAAATGGTGATGAAAGGCATGAACTTCGAAAATAAATGGATTGAGTGGATGATGGAATGCATAACCACGGCTCGTGCCTCGATCCTTATCAATGGAAGTCCCACAGAAGAATTCCATTTGGAACGTGGTCTTCGTCAAGGAGACCCATTGTCCCTTTTTTTATTCCTCCTTGCTGCAGAAGCTATTAGCATAATGATGAAGAAGGCTGTTTCATCCGATTTGTTCAAACCAATCGAAGTGGGTAAGGAAAAGATCACGGTCTCTCATTTACAATTCGCTGATGATACGATCTTCACTGGAAAGGCATCTGATGAAAATGTGACTTTTTTGAGAAACTTTCTACTTAATTTGGAACTGCTGTCCGGATTGAAGGTTGATAGGGACAAATGCAGTTTGATTGGAATAAATTGTGAGGAAGCTTTCATGGTAGGGGCCGTGAATGTCTTGGGATGCAGTATAGGGACCATTCCATTCAATTACCTGGGTGTGCAAATGGGTTTAGGGCATAGAAGGAGGGCTAAATGGAGCTATGTACAGCAGAAAGTCCTCAACAGATTGAGGCGATGGGATGGACTCCATATTTCTATCGGAGGGAAGCTGACCCTGGTTAATGCGGTTCTAACATCCTTACCAATTTACATTCTTTCTACTTTCTGTGCTCCAAAGTGTGTGCTCAGTGAGTTTACTTCTAATCAACGCAATTTTTTGTGGGGTGGGGGTGAGAGTGTACGCAAAATTCCTTGGATCAAATGGAAAACAGTATGTAATGAAAAAATTGTGGGGGCTTGGGGATTAAAGACCTTGAATGTTTTAATAAAGCACTCTTGAGGAAATGGGTGTGGAGATTTTTAGTAGAGGAGAATAGTTTATGGGTGAAAGTAGTGAAATCCCGGTGGGGGACTGAGTGGGCGAGAGAACTTGGGGTGAGAAGTAGTTAAGGAAGATGGGGAAGACCGATAGGGTGGTGGGGGTAAAATCCTTAAGTCATTAGGGATCAATAGAGAGGGGTGGTTCGGGGAAGGGATAGAAAGAGTGTTTGGAGATGGAAATAAAACTAGTTTTTGGGAGGGTTATTGGGTGGGGGAAAGGCTGAAGGTTA
>JAPKLY010001005.1:45902-79856 GCA_026898435.1 Prunella vulgaris
AAAATGAAATTAAGAGGAGGAACCTGGATTTCCCTGCTTATGATGAAAAGAGAGGATGAATTTGACATGAATTGCCCATTTGACCCTACCTAGCATGCAATTCCTCAAGGAAAAAAATAATAATAATATCCAAGGTTGAAGTTTTCCAAAAGGAAAAAATGTATAAGTTACAAAATTACATCAAAATATTAAAAAAAAAAGATTTAAAAATTAAATTTATGGGTCTGGAAAGTCATCATGAGACCGAATTACTACAAAATAAAACTTTCATGCAACATTTGTAATTTAGTGATGGTTTTTTTTAACACAATCGAACTATATATATATATATATATATCACTGAATCAAAATGTACATCAAATAACCAATCAACCTAACCTAGCCGTCAAACCCGGACGTAGGTAGGTGATAAGAGAGAAAAATACAAGCTGCACCACTCAAGGTGGGCGAAAATCGAACAAGAAAAAGAAATATCTACACATCAATAACAAATACAAAAGACCAATAATAAATCAAGAGCATTGAAAAGCAGGATAGCCAATCTAATCCATCTGAACAAGCATCAACAACTGTTTGGGCGCCGAATGGAAGAAAACAAGATGTAGAGCATGAGAATCAGAACCTAGACGAGCCAAGAAATCAGCCGGCCGGTTCCCCCCCCGGAAAATATGTGTGACCCTACTCTGAATCTGGGACAACTGGGAACGAATATGAACAAGAGTATGCTGAATCCGCCAGGGGCCATCACGATTAGTCTAAAGCAAGCGAACTACCACGAGAGCATCAAACTCGATCCAGACCGGAGCATCATATCTCCTCGCCAAGTGCAGACCATGTAGAAGGGCCTGTAACTCGGCATCAAAACTTGATGTTGCGTCTAAGGGCAAATAAAAGACTAACTTGAGATCACTAAGGTG
Source organism: Prunella vulgaris (assembly GCA_026898435.1). NCBI lineage: Eukaryota > Viridiplantae > Streptophyta > Magnoliopsida > Lamiales > Lamiaceae > Prunella > Prunella vulgaris. The sequence continues at coordinate 46,820 of JAPKLY010001005.1, forward strand.
ATCCCGAATCAAACCACCCCCAGAAGCAACACCTGTGTGCTGATCAAAGAAACCATCGGTGTTGAGCTTTATCCACGGAGCAGGTGGAAGAAGCCAACGAACCACAGTAGATCGAACAGATCGCGGAACCGAAGCTCTCGCCACAGGAAAGAAATCAGCCGAAGGGGAAAAACCTCGCCAATGGATAGGCAGGAGCTTCCCAGCAAGCACCAGTAAACACAAGTGCCTAAGCACCTGCGAAATAATATGTGAAGCAAGGAAAGGAATATCACGGTACTTGTGACTATTCCTCTCCGTCCAAGTAAACCACAGGATCAAATAAGGTATCAAGAAACAAATATGTGCAGTGTGTGCATGTGGAATAAGACGCCTCCAGAAGGAAAGGACGCCTGCAATATCAGTAGTGTGTGGAAGTGCACAGTGAAACCAAGATGCAAAGTATAACCACACCATCCGGACAACAGGACTCAAAAGGAACAGATGGGTAACAGTCTCAATCTGAGGCTGGAATAGGCAACAATGACATTTGGACGAAAGGGCTAAGCCCCAGGAAGAGAGATGGGCATCAACAGGAATATGGCTAGAAAGTAAGCGACGAAGGAAAAAAGAAGTAGTAGGAAGAAGAAAGTCACTCCAGATAGCTCCAAAGAGATCTCGACGAGACCTCCTCTCCCGAACCAACTCCCAAGCCGAAGTCAAAGAAAAATCACCATGAGAAGTAAGTTTCCAACGCATGACATCACTGTTGATGAAATAATCTAATCCAGATGATTAAGGAAGTAATCGACGGAATAACGATTGACGTGTCCCAAAACAACTAATCAAATATGATGATTATCGGCAAAATTAAAAAAGATCAATACGAGAAAAGAAGAATCGTCGAACAAGCAAGAAATGGCCGAGCAGCAGTGCCAGAGAGGAATGGGCAAGCAGCTCACCTGCTCGCCCAACCACCTGCCTAGCTCACCTGCTCGCCTATTTGCTAATAATAGGCGAGCAGGTCATATAATTCTCATAATGGGCGAGCAGCTCACCTGCTCGCCCAAGGAGCTGGTCGTCAGGAATGAACTGCTGCTTGTCTGTTTTGAAGAAGATCACCAGGATCCCATTTTCATCATTTTTACTCAATTTTTCGTTGTAATTATCTTGTTTAAGCGGTTAGGGACACTTGTAAGCTTCAGAAGAAGCGTGACAAAGTGTATGCCAGCACCTGCTTGTACAGATGCCTATAAATAAATAAGCCCCCATTTTCATTTTAATACAAGTTTTCTTAGCCTCAGCGAAGCTCTGCCGAAATCTTCATGTAATCAAGCACTTTGCAGTTCCATTAAACAGTTCTTGATTGATTGTTAGTGAAATGACATCTAAAAGCCACATAAACGCTTCCGTGGCGGAGATTTCATTAACAATTTAGCGCTAGAAGGAGGGCCCTAAACCTCCGGATTGTTTCAGAAATTGATTTGCGTTGCTCCTGCTGGAAATGAATTGTACAGAGACATGAGGAAGAAGCGAAGATATGGTTATTCGGCACCGTCGGTTATATCAGAGAAAACTTTTTCTTTTTTTTTGTCGGCGGCAATTTTGATTTTGACCGCCGCCTTGTGTCCGGCAGCGGTAAGTCCTTATCAACGGCCAATTTATCTCATCAAAAAGAAAAAAGCAACATGTGGTGATTAGTGAAAGTTCCCAGCCACAGGTTCATGATTTCCGAATTGTTGGTTGCGATTCCGCCCATATCCATCGATTCTCCGTTATGCTTTTCAGCCATCGCACAACACACTGAAATCGCACGACTCGTAGCACTCAACCGCACGTACCCACACCGTCGATACCGGAGTTCTTCACATCTCGCCGCCATAATCTCCATCGCAGATCAGAAAGCGCCTCAACGCTGCTTACATCAGCAACCGTGGCTGCAAGCATTCAATCGACGCCAGCAGCTTGCCGGAAACCATCCATCCACCTCATGTAGCTACGCCGGAGAAGATGAAAGTTGAAGCCATGTTACTTGTAATCATTTCGTCGGAAATCGCGTCCGCCGCCTCACCGATATGCCGCCCCAATAATTTTAGTAAAGAAGCAAATAGTGGATACGTGGCATGCCAGAGATATATTTGGGCCGCAATGTTTGACGAGTCAAAGAAGTCACTCGCGCGCGGAATTGGGATGCTCACATAACAAGTTCTTCGCCCAACGAGCTGTTCGCGGGAAAGATTGAAAGGAAGCTGCTCGCCTCTCGTCGCAAAAGAGCTGTTCATGCAAACCGGCTGCTCGCCGCGGGAAAGCTGGTCACCGCAACAGCCTTCACCGCACGGAGGACCTGCTCGCCGGCATCCTCGCACAAGGCCTGTTCGCCGCCGGGAAAAGCTGTTCGCTGCGAGAGTTGTTCATTCGTATACCTGGTCGCCGAAGGAGTTGTCCATGTGAGCTGTTCGCTAGTATATCTGCTCGCCGTAATGAGTTCTTCGCTCAAGGAAGTTGGTCGTGTGTTCGACTACACAAGCTGCTCGCCAAAATCCATAAAGGAGCTGGTCGTCAATGTCTGCTGCTCGCCGCGGGAAAGCTGTTCGCCGAAACTTGTTTTCCCGAATAGCTAATCGCACAAGTCAAGTCGTCCACGTCCGAGGAATGTTCGCATTTATCAATCTTATCTGCTGAAGCTAGCTGTCTGCGAAGATTGTTGGGTCTCTCCCTTCGTACCTCGTCTCACGGTTTGGGTTCCGGACGTGGGTTCAGGCCACCCGCCTGAGGTGGACTCTAATCTGGTGAAGAGGGAACGACAATCAAAGGCCCGTCACGAAGAGGTAGCAGACCACAGCCCTTGCATCTCGACTCCACACTCACGATAGGATTTCAAATTATTGATCTGTTGTGCCAAGGAGATGCAAACGACTTATATATGGAGGCTTCCATTCTTCTTTAGGGTTAGAGAAAGTGTGGGCCTTAATAAAACCAATTGGGCCAAAACCCATTTGGGCTTATGCCCAACAAATTCTCCACCTTTTTGGCCAATCCCTACAACACCGGAATCCACAGGGTTTTCATCATTACCCAACACACACTGTACAGCAACACACAAGCTACACAGACAACCCACACGTACACACAACACACCTGCAAAACGAAGCAGTAAGTTTAGTACGATACATTAATAACAAATACAAGATAAGTTATTAACAGAAACACATCTTCAACACAACATGAAGAACACGTGACACAAACACAACAGTTAAGTCACACAAAACACAAACATGAGAAAACACATAACATAGGCAGCAAGAGACAATAACTAATCCAACGAATCGAAGTTCAAAGTCCTCATGCCCGACCTAAATTTCTCCACAGAAAGACACTTAGTGCCCATCTCCGAAGGGTTGAATTCAGAAGCAATTTTCTCAAGATTCAAAACGCCTTTTTCAACAACATCACACACAAAGTGATATCTAACATCAATGTGTTTAGTTCTATCATGGCATACAGGATTCTTACACAATTGGATAGCAGATTGACTATTAGAAAATACAACCACCTCACCTTCAAGGAAACCTATCTCAGAAATAAGGTCTTTTAACCAAATAGCCTCTTTTGCAGCCTCAGTTATTGCAATATACTCAGATTCAGTAGTAGACAAAGCAACAACATTTTGCAATAGAGATTTCCAACTAATGCATGAACCACACAAGGTAAACACATAAGAAGTGGTGGATTTCCTATTATCTCTATCATTAGCAAAGTTAGAATGCACGTAACCAATCAACTTAACACCATTAGCACACTTTGAGAATTTGAGACTTACCTCTGTTGAGCCCTTAATGTACCTAAGAAGCCATTTCAAGGCCTCCCAATGATCCTTACCTGGATTTGACATGTATCTACTCAAGCAACTCACAACATAAGCAATATCAGGACGAGTGCTTACCATGAGATACATCACTGATCCAATAGCATTGGAATAAGGTACATCTTTCATTTCATCAATTTCAGACTTAGTCACAGGAGACTGAGTCTTACTTAACACAAAATGGGCAGCAAGGGGCACATTGACAGCTTTAGCATTAGACATGGAGAATTTACTCAAAACTTTATCCACATATGAAATCTGATTAAGCAAGAGAGTATGATTCTTCCTATCTCTTTCAATATGCATGCCTAAAATCTTCATAGCATCACCAAGGTCCTTCATTTCAAATTGGTCAGAAAGACACTTTTGAACATGCTTGACAGTTTTAAGACAGGGACTCACAAGAAGCATATCATCCACATAAAGGAGCAGGAAGAAAGGCACGGAAGCATTTTCCTTAAAAGTAAAGACAATGATCAAAAGCACTTCTCTTAAGCTTCAAAGACATCATGCATGCATCAAATTTCTCGTTCCACTGCCTGGGAGATTGTTTTAAAACATACAAAGATTTATAAAGAAGACACACATGCTCAGGTTTTTTAGAATCAACAAAGCCTTCAGGCTGTCTCATATAAATCTTATGCTTTTCATCCAAATCACCATGCAAAAAAGCAGTTTTCACATCCATTTGTTTCAACTCCCAATCAAAGTGAGCAACAAGAACAAGCACAATGCACACAGTGGTGAATTTAACAACAGGTGCAAAGATTTCAGCATAATCTACCCCCTCTTTTTGAGTAAAACCCTGAGCCACTAACCTAGCCTTATGTCTAAAATGATTCGATTCATTCTTAACCTTGAACAGTCACTTACAATCAACAAGAGAACAATTCTTAGGTTTGGGCACAATATTCCAGGTTTGATTATCATGCAAAGATTTCATTTCATCTTTCATCGCATTTAACCACTCAACCGAATTTTTAGACTTCATGGCTTCATGATAAGAGTTAGGCTCATTGTTACAAGACTCAAAAGCATTAAAAGCATGCATATCAATGTGGAAATCATCAAACCTAACAGGTTGTCTAATATTTCTTCTAGGCCTATCCCTAGCAAGATGATAATCAGTCAAATCAGCAATATCAGGCACATTTTCCACATTATCAGCAGGCACATCAGCATTATCAGCATGTAAAACATCATTCTCAACATGCAAGTCTTCAGTAACAGCAGGTAAAGCATCATTTTGAGCATGTAAATCAGTATTTTCAGGTTCATTTTGCACATTATCAGATCTGGATAAACGAGGCAGCTGCTCCACCTCATTTGGAGCAGTCTCTTTTCAGGTGTAGACACAGAAGCATGTAAACATGGAAAATCAGATTCATTAAAGATAACATCTCTACTAACGACAACTTTAAAACCATGCTCATCTTTCAACCAAAGTCTATAACCGTTCACACATTCAGGATAACCTAAGAAAACACATTTCCTAGACCTAGGTTCAAGTTTGTCCATCTTTTGATGCACAAAACCAGCACAACCAAACATACGTAAGTTTGAATAATCAATGCGTTTACCATAAAACACATTTTCAGGACATTTACCTCTCAAAGGCACAGAAGGAGACCTATTGATCAAATAAGCAGCAGTAATAACAGCCTCACCCCAAAACATTTTTGTCAAACTAGAGGCAGCTATCATGCACCTAACTTTATCAATCAAAGTCCTATTCATTCTTTCAGCAACCCCATTCTGTTGAGGCATGTAAGGAACAATTTTATGCCTTTTAATACCAGAATTAGCACACAATTTGTCCATCAATTTGTTGCAAAATTCAAGACCATTATCAGTCCAGAGGTTTTTAATCATTTTTCCAGTTTGGTTTTCAATGAGAGTTTTCCACTCCTTAAACTTATCAAATACTTCAGATTTGTTTTTCATCAAGAAAACCCAAACTTTTCTAGAAAAATCATCAATCACAGATAGGAAATACAAATTTCCACTTTGTGTGGGTACACTTGCAGGACCCCAAACATCAGCATGCAAATACTCAAGTATATCAGTGCTAGAAGGGGAATTAGGGTAGGGGTTAATAGGAAATTGCACTTTATGTTGCTTACCTAACACACAAGAATCACAAAATGGCACACAAGACAGTTTTTCATCACCAAAAGCACCAAATTTTTGCAAGATTTCTAAACCTTTGTTGCTCATGTGTCCTAATCTATTATGCCACAATTCAGTTTTGTCTAACTTGACAACATTCACAGAATTAGCACAAACATCAGATTTAGTAAAGCACACACACATGTTGTTTCTTTTGACAGCTTTGAAAAGAACCAAAGAACCCTGCATGATTTTCATACAACCTTTACCCCACCTTCCCTTAAAACCCTCATCTTCTAAAGCAGCATAAGATATCAAGTTATTGCACAAATCAGGAACATGCCTCACATTTTTCAGAGTAACAATAGAACCAGAGTCAAGCTTTAAGCAAACATTACCAATTCTAGCAATATGACACTTTTTCTCATTTGCCATAGAAACATGACCATGCTCAACATTCTCATAAGAAGAAAACAAGTGTTTAAAAGGGGACATGTGAAAGGTACAACCAGAATAAATAAGCCATTCATTTTCACACACAGAAGAAGAAAGCACAGAATTCACATGTTGTTCATCACACATTTCAGTCACCATAAACACATTACCATCTAGAGAACTTGAAGCCATATTAGCACGCTCTTTTTGTTGCTGTTTTTTCTTAGGGCTAGGGCAAGCTTTGTAATAGTGACCAGTTTCACCACAATTAAAGCACTTCCTATTCCTAGACTTGGATCTATTGTTCCCATGAGGCTTCTTTTTATTATCCGAATCTTGGTTATCATGTTTCTTTTTGTTATGAGACATAGTAGAAGACCTCCCTCTAACATGCATAACCTCACCAGAATTTTTACTACCCCTCCCATTGTGTTTTAATTCATGCTCTTTGCTTTTCAGCCCATTAACAACAATATCAAGAGTGACACTATCCCTACCATACAAAATCGCAGATTTGACATCATTATAAGTATCAGGTATGGCATTCAACAACACAATAGGAGTATACTCATCAATATGCTTGTCACCAGTTTGTTTGATATCTTGAATCAGTTTAGTGAAAACATCAAGATTTTCTTCAATATCTTTGTTCAAGTCAAGTTTAAACCGAAAAAAACTTTTCAAGTAAAAACAGCTTGCTAGGCAAAGAAGTTTCAGTGTACAACTCTTCCAATTTATCCCATAAATTTTTAGCAGAGTCCATAATACCAACTTTCCTAAGCACAACATCAGACAAGTTCAAGATAATAGAAGACAAAGCAAGTTCATTCATCTCAAGTTTCTTTTCCTCAGTATCAGTGTCAGAATAAGAGTGATCAATGGCTTTATAAACACGCTGCTGGATCAGGATGCATTTCTTTTTCTGTTTCCAGATGCTGAAATCACCTTTTCCAGTGAAGGGGGCCAACACATACGTAGGATATTAGTGGCCATTTGGTTTACGAAGCTTTGAACACTTACACAGATTTCACAGCACACAGAGATGCAAGAAAATAGTAGAGCACGGGCAAGCGGAAGCAAATGCAGACACATGTCACAAGATAAAGACCACAAACCACTGAAACAATCAAGGAAACAAGCACAAACAAGCACGTAGTGAGAATGTATAACCAGCAGCTAGAACCGCGGCAAGCGGCGATCTACGAAAGCAGTAAATCCTAAACCGCGGCAAGCGGTACACTACGAAAAATAGTAAATAGATGAGTTTCAGCCGCTTTTCCAGAGCGAGACCCTAAGTAAGGGCCTCAAAACGCCCAAAGACAGCAACGCACTCCCGGGACCAAGCAAAACGTGCTGCCAAATTCTCGTCAACGATGAGGGTAGATCCCACGTATGCCGCAAACAACACAAGTAGCAGCTTTATGTCTAAAATTCACTGTGGTGCAACCACTGGAGAAGACCTAACTCAACTAAAACACCTTCACTGCACCTCGCAAGCTCGTTAGTAACTCAAGATAAATATTAAAATTGCTAGAATAATATTTTTCAGATTTAAATATTGAACAGACATAAAGGCAGATTAATCGTGAAAACTACCTAAACTAAAGTCACAAATTTAAATCATAAACAAACAGAGAAAGGAAAAGCAACAGAGAACCTTACCAACCTTACCTACTTACCTACGACCGTGGACGACTGTGAGAAGGGCAAAAGGCGGCAAGCGATGCACAGCAGATAGTACTCCACTCCAGGCACGCTGCGATACTTCGGTGGACGGCGGCGACCAGACGGCAGCTGAAGAGACAGACGGAGGGACGAGCTTTAGGAGCACCAGCACGACTCCGGCGAGACTCCAGACGGCGGCGCACACACAGGCAGAGAGGGGCGCAACTCCGGCGGCGCGAGCTCGACACCAAACGCGAAGCGTCGCAGCTTCACAGGCACTGGAGCGACGAAATGCCCAACACGAACAGAACGATGGCGGCGGCGCACCCACAAACCAAACAGAGACGACGAAGGGACCCGTGGCTCTGATACCACTGTTGGGTCTCTCCCTTCACACCTCGTCTCACGGTTTGGGTTCCGGACGTGGGTTCAGGCCACCCGCCTGAGGTGGACTCTAATCCGGTGAAGAGGGAACGATAATCAAAGGCCCGTCACGAAGAGGTAGCAGACCACAGCCCTAGCATCTTGACTCCACACTCACGATAGGATTTCAAATTATCAATCAGTTGTGCCAAGGAGATGCAGACAACTTATATATGGAGGCTTCCATTCTTCTTTAGGGTTAGAGAAAGTGTGGGCCTTAATAAAACCAATTAGGCCAAAACCCATTTGGGCTTATGCCCAACAAAGATAACCAAAAGTCGACTGCTTGCTGGTTTATTTCAATTGCAAACGTGAAGAAGAAATGCAAATAAGAGAATAAATCCTCCACGTATTTAGAAGTTGGACTAGGTCAAATATAGTTATTTCTGCTTTGACCAATCCAGAAGCAATTTGGGCATATTGAATAAAAGAGAGAAAAAGGACGAAAACAAGGAAGGGGCCTGGGGAAGTTTTATTTGATAATAATTGGGCCAACATTTATTTGGGCCTAATTAGTTGTTCCTAATATTTTTAGTAATTGTGGCCCCTCTCAAATGACTTAATCCTACATTATTCGCAAGATTAATTCAGTAAAAAAAAGGGAAAATTGTGGGCCGGTACCCACTTTAGACATCTAATATCCAGTTGGTCCACTAATATATCCTCATTTCCAATGCGTGCAAAATCTTCTACATTAGCCCACAAACTTCCCTTAAATTACGGATATATTCCACGATCATCAATCTTCCCTAAATCTGAGTAATTAATGCAGATCATTCCTCAATCTTCCCTAATCATATCTTCATAGATTTCTTCGTAGATTTCTTAGGTTTGTGAAGATTAGGGAAACATTATTACGATTTGAATTTCAAGTTTTGAATTTCAAATTGGATTCCCAGGTAACAATCTCGTTTATATACTGCTCATTCCGGTTGATTTGTCAATTTTTGAAGTTGCACAGTACCGGCTAATCCGAATTCATTAATTTCCTCTATTTTTTGCATATAAGGAGTGCATCCTGATGGTGACATTCAGGGGCGAATGCAGGGCATTGAAGATCGATGAAGACACTTCATTCAATGGACTTGCTGATGAAATTGGAGGCATGTGGAATGGGATTGATTCAACAACCTTAAAACTTAGATACTCTGTTGGCTCAATTAAAAACTGTGTTCTAAAATCCGATGTTGACTTGTGCAATTTGTTATCTATCTCTACTGCTATATCTCAGAAGATAATATATGTTGTTATCCCCGCTGATGTTAATCCCATCAATAATGTTAATAATCCCTTACCCAATAATGTTCCTCATTCAATTATGGATAAGTGTGGCACAAATGGTTTAATTGAGCAACTTTCATTGCCTGTTGAGAATGATCAAACACCAGATTTCATTAATAGTACAAACCGGTGTTGGAAAAATGCTTCGAAGCAATCTGTCTTATCATATAAGGTACGCAAGAGACCGAAGTTGTCTGTTCATCACCCAAATTCTAGTCCAGATATTAGTATGTCGTCCTACGATATATGCCCTTACACCGAGAGGGAGCCACTTCTATCGGACGGGTGGCATGATTTATTTGAAGGGGGTATTGATACTATTTTAAGAGGGGTGTTGTAGGTTTTAGGGTGGAGCTAATAAAACATTCAACTTTGCTTGGGTTTGGTTATAGATTTGTGAAAAACACAGCCAAATACATTCATGTAGAATGTGTATGCAAAGAATCATTTGATTGTTGTTGGTTCATTAAAGCGAGGTGTATGAAATTCTGCTCCTTCTTTGAGATTTACAAAGGTGATTTCCATCACATGTGTTTGGGCAAGACTTCATTAAGAATTAAGAGTAGATTTAGTCCCAAGGTTATAGGCCAGTTACTGCAAAGTGACATAGCCACAGATTTTGACCTCAGTGGCAGAAAGATTGTAGATATAATGAGGAACAATTATGGTATTTCCATACCGTATCATAAGGGTTGGCGATCTTCTGACGTTGCTAAAGGCTTTGTGTTTGGGTCATACATATCTTCCTATGACGATCTCAGATGGTACTCTGAAGTTGTTCTTCGAACTAATCCTGGTAATGTTATTTCAATTATCCATGTATTATGTTATGAATATTCTTATATGACAATAGCTTATTTTTTACTCATTAAATGTTGTATGTAGGCAGTATTTTTGATCTTGAAGTTGATGTACAGACTAATCGTTTTGAACGCGTCTTCGTTGCATTCAAGGCATGCCTAGATGGTTTCAAATGTTGTCGTCCTATGATATTCCTTGATGGAACCTTTCTAAGCGGACGTGCAAAGGGTACACTACTCACTACCACTGCAAAAAACGGTAATAACGGTAAACACCCACTGCATATATGTGCTGACTAGTTTATTAAAAATATTTTCACATCTTATAGGACCACATTCTATGTGTAGGTCTTTTTCCTGTAGCCTTTGCAGTTGTGTCATCTGAGAACCCAAATAACTGGATGTGGTTTTTAACAAAGATAAGGGACACCATCTTGCACAAAGATGAATTGTTCTATATATTTGACAGGAATTGTTGGTTAATGACTGCATTTACCCAATTAGATAACATGCCCAATCATTTCTTCTGCCTATTCCATCTTCTAGGAAACTTGAGGGGTCGTTTTGGTGGTGGCATTAGGAAAGTAACACGCCATCGTTTGGCTGATTTGTTCAGAGAATGTGCATATGCACCCAACAAACGTATATTTGATGAGAAGCTATGTATTTTTAGACAAGCTGGTGGACGTTTAGCTGAGGAGTGGCTATCTCAGCTACCATATGATAAATGGGCTGTGTCCCACTCACCACACATTTTCTGTTTTGGAGAAATGGCATCCAATGCAGCTGATTCACTTAACTCTTGGTTGAAGGATGCTCGTTGCCTGCTAATCACTCACATGATAGACCATATACGTCAAGGTTAGTATTGTATCTCTCATCATATGATATCACTTAATTCCTTTTTTTTTTCAATGTCAAATTATATAACAATTTTTCGCTTAAAAAATTGACAGATATCAATCGTTGGCACTTTGATCAGAAATCTGCAAGTGCCCAGTGGACTACCTTGTTATGCCCATTGAGGCATTCCCAATGGGTTGATGTGTGCGACGTATCTCGGTCGTGGAAGGTTACTCAGCGTGGTCTTGTCATATTTGAAGTAAAATGTGCACCATCAGCTGTAATTGATATTGATAAAAGAACATGTTCTTGCTCAAAGTGGGAAATTAATGGTTTCCCGTGCCCACATGCTGCTGCAGCAATATTACAATATGGTTCTCGCATTGAAGACTATGTTGACCCTTTTTTCCTGACAACGATGTATCAAATGTCTTATTCATATATAATACATCCAATCCCACAGACAGTGAGGTATGAAGTCCAGGGTTGCACGAAGTTTGACCACATATTGCCTCCACTACTCAAGAATCCTCCTGGTCGTCCCAAGAAGTGTCGTATCAAATCATATGGCGAATTCAACAAGTCGCAGAAAAGGAAGGTGTGAGTTTATATCTGCTCATTTACATGACAAATGGTTTGTAATTCATTAATATAAGTAAGGCTCTAATCTATTACAGTCTATAGCACTATGTATTAAGTGAAATTCTTGAATCTTACTTGACCTAAGTTTGTACTAAATTAATGTAAGACTTTTGTACTAGTAACTGACTTTTCCCTAATCCATTCCCCTATTTTCTTGAACATCAGTCTTGTTCCAATACATGTACTAAGAATATGTAATTTAGAACATGTTACATATCACATTCTAATGAATGAACTCCTTTATTTTTTCTACAATCAATAGCATTATAACAATTGTTGTGGTATTTGCAATTAGGACTGTACTTAGAGGCACGAGACACTGGGCTGTAGTTGCTGCTGGGGAGTTATGAACCCTTGACGAATCTGAACGATATGTAGACATAACCTCATTATCTCTTACCCTTTCTTCATCTAATGAAGGCATACACCATGTTGAAAAGCCATGAGTCTCACAGTTGTAGTACAGCCTTCCGGGATTGGCTAAGGTTTCGCTAATCCGGATCGTAGTACGTCGACCGCATCGACAGCAGGTAGCCTTTCTGTACTTTGGGTAGCTGCATCTGCTATGACCTTGGGAGCCTGTTGACATATTTCATTTGCACCTGTGGCTCTTGTTATGTATTGTTCTCGAGAGCTGTATTCCTCTCCCGAGATATTGGAGTTTAGTGTATAGTATATGAAGGTTCCTGTATGGAAAAATTTGTGTATATTATTGGACCCATTGGAGTATATATATAGGTACATAGTATGATGTTTCCGTTGGGACTAAATCTAACGGCTATATCACTGTTAAGTAGCTAATGGTCATATTAGAGAAATGATGTACAAGTACACTGTTATATTCTGAGGTACAACATCCAATCTGTTAGTACACTAATTGTTATACTAATTTAGCATCTAACGTACTCCTGTGCAATCCATTGTACTTTCTTTATTTGTTGCTTACTTTCATTTGTCCCTCAGTTTAAACAATGTTTGCTTGATTAACACTATACTCAGTGGGAGATTTTGCTAGAGGCATTGAACTCTAAAATTACATATTATTAGTAACATTGAAAACTATAATTGGTAGAGCAAATTTGTGTATTTGAGAAAAATTGTGAGACCCATAATATCCCTACATTTTTTTATACGAAATTTATATTAAGTCAACAACAATATTTTACTAATTTGTTTGGTAGATGGTCAAATACTTAGTGTGCGAAAAATAAATTTATACAATAAATAATGGTATTCGAGGGACTAATGCCACACACAGTAAATACTTGGTTAAAACTAAATTGGTAGGGCGGATTACATTTAGTCATTGAGTTATACAATTGAACATTCTTCGTAACATTCATAACAATGAAAACTAAATTTGGTAGAGCAAATGTGTGTCTTTGAGAAAAATTTAAAGGGTAATTCGTGAAATTCCAACATAAGCAGTTGGTTCAATTTACCCTACATTTTTTTTATACCAAATTTATATTAAGTGAACAACTATATTTACTTTTTTGTTTGGTAGATGGTCAAATAATTATTTTGCTCAAAACAAAATTATACAACAAATAATGGTATTCGAGGGACTAATGCCACACACAGTAAATACTTGGTTAACACTAAATTGGTAGGTCGGATTACATTTAGGCATTGAGTTATACAATTGAACATTCTTCGTAACATTCGTAACAATGAAAACTAAAATTGGTAGAGCAAATTTGTGTCTTTGAGAATAATTGGTAGGTTCAATTTACTCTACATTTTTTTTATACCAAATTTATATTAAGTGAACAACTATATTTTCTTTTTTGTTTTGGTAGATGGTCAAATACTTATTTTACGAAAATTAAAATTATACAACAAATAGTGGTATTCGATGGACTAATGCCACACACAGTATCAAAATATATATCTATTTCGATAACTGTAGAATTTTTTAGGGCTCCCTAGATGTTTTCCATATTTTCTTAAATTTTTCCATTAATTCCTAATGCCTAACAACTATATTTTTCAATTTACCCTATATTTTTTTATACCAAATTTATATTAAGTGAACAACTATATTTTTATTTTTTGTTTTGGTAGATGGTCAAATACTTATTTTATGAAAATCAAAATTATACAACAAATAGTGGTATTCGATGGACTAATGCCACACACAGTATCAAAATATATATCTATTTCGATAACTGTAGAATTTTTTAGGGCTCTCTAGATGTTTTCCATATTTTCTTAAATTTTTCCATTATTTCCCACTGTATAAAAAAGATGCATCCACTATGTCGTAGCTTCAATGATTATCATATTCGCATATCATTCTTGTTTGTGACGCTATGAGAGATAATTTAAATTTCTATTTTTATTTTTCAGAGAATGCCCAATTAGATCATTCCACGTGTATAAATATCATTTTTCTCAATTTTAAACAGGTAATCGAAATTTTTTTCGTGTTTCTGTGTTCTTTCACCACCTTCCCGCCTCTCTCTCTAAACTTCACCCCAAACATCCCCTAAGCAGATGTCCCACACAAAAAGAAAGTGCAGATCTTTCATCTTCTCCATGGCCAACCAAGATCACCGAGTCAACTCATCCCACTCTTCTCCAATGAGTAAACGTCTTTACGTCCAGCCTACTACAAATCTTGGAGGGACGACCTTCCCCGACGACGTGATGATCGAAATCTTGTCTCAGATCCGCGCTGAAGATCTTAAAGAGATGAAGCTGGTGAACAAGGAGTGGAGGTCCACCATCTCCTGCACATACTTAACTTGTTCAAAGCATCTTGAGAGAATGAAAGAACAGAACCGGGTCGGCTTCCTTCTTCAGTCTCATTTAGGGTTTTACCCTCTAGGATATGAGCCAACATTAGAGGGCGATGAGGTTAACCGTAGAGCAAACCTTGCCGGAGATCCTCAGTTCTACGCCCTTGCCAGCTGCTCAGGTTTTATCTTCTTCGTATATCTCGAAGACCGGTTCTTCGTTGTAAACCCCATCCTTGCTGAGTCTTGGGAGATCTCTTCGCCTAAGATTGTTTTCCCGGAATGCGCAACCTTTGCTACAACTTTCTATGGTATGGGCCTTGTTCCTGGAACTGACGAATTCAAGATTGTACGTGTTGTTCTGTTCAACACGTCTGAGTTCCAAACAGAGGTTTTGTATTACTCCACTGTCACTAATGTCTAGTCATACGTCGGTGAGTTTCCCATTGACTACCCCGTTTGGTGTCCTGGCATGTATGCCAGTGGATCCCTACACTGGCAGATTTACTCTGTAAACACAATCGAGTCAATTGTGAGTTTCAACTGCACGGATCATACTTTCTGGGTTATCCGTTTGCCACACGGACAAGGTCGACTCACTAGCTACGGTGAGCTAGGGTGTGTTGACGATGAGAAGTTAGTGATTTATTCAAGCATTGCCCATTCGTTTGCTGAGTTTGAGATGTGGACACTAGAGGATTTCAGCGATGACACTTCCTGGAAGAGAACGTTGCTTGGACCTGGGTACGTTCCATTTCCCCAGAAGTTCATCTTGGCCATCAAACCTCTTCGTCTCCTCAAGCCCTGTGGTCGGAGGTTGCTCATAAGGATCGAGCCATCTGGGAGGTATGCTGAATATGATTTCGTGGATGGATTCTACTACGATGTGGAATGGCCCAATTGGAACCCAGAGTGCGTTACGGTCTTCCCCTTCGTGCAGAGTTTGATTCGCCTGAATTAGACTGTTGATGGAGTACTTGATGCCTATTATTATGCTTTTTATATATTTGCTGGTTTGTATTATATGGCTGTTGATGGAGTACGTATTTTCGTGCCTGTTAGTTTTAAGTATCGTGTTTATTTTGTAATATGCTATCATATTACATTATAAACCGAATCACATAGGCTGCAGTGACTCTTTATTTGGACGATGGTTGTTACGCATTCTACAGCTTTTGTGTTTCCTGTTAATGTGGAATGCGTTGTATTTTTATGGTGTTCCTTGCAATGGATAATGATATATATAATATGCTCCAGATGTAGTATTGATTTGTTCCTTGTTTTTTTTGTTTTACGAATTTGTGGTGCAGTATATGGCATGGAACCCTGGGGTTCTTTCTTGTGAAAAATAAAGAGAAGTGTAGTGGTAGTGTCGTGCATGCGTTTGATGCATATTCAGATTAGTTTAATAATAGTGGACCCCTCCACTTTAAGTACTCATTTATGTTACGACCAACCCCAATATTTGGGTATAACTAATACGATGTAAGTACACCCACCTACCCGCAGGTATAATCGGTCAGCTTCAACTGTTAAGTTTCATTCCTTTTTTGAAGATGGAATCTGTCTTTACTTTTTAAGGCCCATATTCTTTTGCGTCCCATCCAGGTGTGAATGTTCTCATGTTAGTTTACGTACTAGATTACATGGGTAGTTCATTTGCATGCAAGTGGCATTGTACCTTTTGGCCGCCACATGTCCACCTTTTTCAAACCTCATGTTTTACCTCATTTTATACCCTTTTTTCGGCTAATTTCTTTCCAACGTGTTTTAGTCCAATTCTTTTGGCCGTATTTAACCTTCAGATAGTCCCTTACGATTAGTATTATACCATATTTTACACATTAATATATGCGTTCAAGAGGTACAAATTATTTATCTCACACTTAATTTTTTTTATTTCAGTTTAACAAGATATATTTCTTTTCTATTTAACACTTTCATAAGTACAAGGTATGTCATTTAATTACGACTATGTAATTTGTTATTTTGAAGGTTGGTCATTTATTTTTGTACTATACGATTTTTTCTAACTGTCGTTACAACATTGGGTTTAGCAATTAACTTGTTAATACTGTTAACCACGCATATTTGTTGGGTCAAATTCACTAAATGTTTCTTATAAAATTCTCTTTTAATAAATGTATTCTTCTAAAATATTTTCTTCGTTTAACCTTTGATTTTACTTTGTTACATGCTATATTCACATTGTTCAACCATGTTTTCTTTTGTATTGTTTGTTTTTTTTTCTTGTGATTCCATGAATTGTGGTCCCTAAACACACCAAGGTCACCACCCCTATTGGGTTATTGCATCAAACCTGTTTCCTTATGCAATATATGCATTAGTACACATACATATTCTTAAATACTCTGATGAATAATAAAGTACACTCACATAGGCTCAAGTACACTGACAAACTCAAATGTACACACCTAATTTTTCTGCATTGTACCAGTATTGATCCCATTATACTAGGACTGCAATTTCACCATCTTGTTCCACACTCTTACTTCATTGTACAAATACTTACCTATAATTCTCAACTACATTCGTATAACAGAACATTAACTTTGTGACCCTTTACTCATGACTAATGCACACTGTGAATCCTGAAGAGATAGCCATGTGTAAATCATTCCACATACAATTTTTGCACAAACGTCCACACACATCCCACAATCATCTTCACACAAGAATCACATAATAAGTATTAAATATATATATAATGCATAAACTATGACAGTGTCAAATCACAATTACTACAGCATGTCATATAGCACAAAATAACTACCCAATGCAGAGATAAACCAACTTGTTTTCCAATTGAACTTAGTCAAATAGTTTCATATCATCTCCTTCTTCACTGAAATAGGATCTATCATACACTCCACCATCCGCTTCCGATATTCTCCTGATGCTTTGTTTGAGAAGATTTTTTACCGCGGCTCCTTGTTACCCATGTCAGCTTCCATGGTGAAGCAAACAATTACCCCACGGTCTACCGAGTTGGACTCTTGTTGCAGGCATACCACAGGTAAAGACATTTTCTCAATGTTGCATATCTTTTCTTTCCCCTTCGTCCAACGTGCCACCACTTTTTTCAGCTGCTCCCCAACATAATCAACCTTGGCGTGCGGGATAAGTAATTAGAAATCAACCTACTCAAATATAGCCTAGAAAATTATTTTTCATACACTGAATACTCACCACAACCTTAGACTTTTCCAAGTGCACATCCCTTGCACTTTTCGTACGTGGCATAATTGAGTTGAAGAAACTCCACCTGCATTTGCTCATGTCAAATTTGAGCAGAGTCCAGTGATCTCCTGGATTTGTTGCCCCATTTTCTAGATCCCGGGTGAGCAAGGGGAATATTAGGAAGTCCTTTTCACCAACAGATTCCAAGCGTTCGTCCAACAATTTCTTCAAGCTGTGATTTTGTCCACTCTTATTGGACGCAATAAGCTCCTGCATAACATTTATTGTTATCACACAACGAAAAAAAAATGACGCGTATGAGCAACCTATAGCTGCCAACTGAATAAAATAGTATCTGAATGTGTTTTTTACCCAGCACGATGACGAGAACAGGATCCCACGCTCTTGATCCCTATGCTGATTATAGTGCCACTCCAACATTTGTGACCATGCATCCATCACCTAACATATGGAAAATGTGTGTTTGAATTAAAATAGGGGAAACACCTAGACCATATGTCAATTAAGAATGACTTCAATCGGACAATGTGTATCTCACACAAGCTTTTAATGACCAACACGTTTTTAAATGTTCCATACATACTCCTGTTGACAAGCGCTCATGGTGTAATATTGCCAAGATGTCCCTTACATATACGATTGCCATAGCATCCTCTGAACTCCATGCAACGACACTACAATATACGGCAACATATATCAGTTTTAATAAAATCCCACATGAGCAAATATTATATTCTTTACCCACAACACATGGATAATGCACATATGCTCATTTATTTTGTTAACTAATGTTCGGTGCATAATGTAAAGCAATTGATTAATAAAATATAGAGCTATTTGTCTAATAATATGTATACCTCTCTCCTCCATTATTCCATAGTTGCTCAATCAGCTTTTTCACATGTGGCTGTGTCCTCTTCACTGCTGGCAACAGTCTGTCCCAATGCATCTTCTGTTTTTTCACAATACCTTCATGCAGTGCGATAATTTCACGAGTATTCGGTTGTGGTGTTACTTGTATATTTTTTCTATTTTCACTCCTCGTTCGTGCTTTAACATTCCGTGTTATAGTACTCGGTTCTGCATTTCTTTTTGCCCTTGTTTTCTTTGGATTAGGTGAATGACCCTGTCCTCCCTCTAAGCCCTCCACATCAATCAACTCCATCATTTTGATTGTGTCTACCAAATCCTAATTCTCTTTCTGCAGTTTTCTTCTTGTCTTCTTCTCGATTGATAATTCAGCTAGAGTGTCCATCTCTTTGATTGCCCTTTCATCTGATAGGATCTGTGTCATTGTTGGATTTGCAAGTTCATTATACTTATCCACTGTCTCCTTCATTTCTGTCCTGAGTTTCTCCATCTCGCACTTAAGATTTGTTATTTCACTGTCCTTTTTCCTCTCGTCTTCTGTCATATGTTCTTTTATTGCACACAACTCCTTCTCCTTCTCCTCTATAGTTGCCCTCATCTTGTTCATCTCATCATTAACCCGCACGTTTGCATCTCTCATAAGTATGCTGTAAGGACCATTTGCATTTCCCCCCAATTCAATATTCCTCTTTTCTGTAATTCTTTTTATTACCTGCTTCACCCCCTGTGTTCCTTCATTGTCTATTTTTTTTCACTCTCAACAATACATTCCCTTGCACTACTTGATTCAACTATTGGTTGTCTCCTCGGTGTCACATTCATTACACCAACTATTGGAACAGAATGACCTCCTTGTCTCCTTGCAGACCTTCCATTTGGGCTCCGAGTTGCTATTGGTATTGTTGGATACATACACATCTCTGAATCACTTTCTGGATTGCATGTTGATTCGTCTCGTATCTCGTGATTTCCTGATGATTCGCTTCCTCCATCCGCATCTGTTTCAGTCCTTTGCTCATTGAGCTTCCAGCTCCTTTCCAGATTCCGTAGTATTTATTTCTCTGCTGATGTTGGCTTTAATACTAATCTATAGACCTGTGTACATGTTGAAGCTTGTTCATAAAAGAATGTTTTCCACTCTATCTTTCAAACATATGCATAAAAAAATACATACTGATAAAAATTTTTGACTTACATCATCTGGCTTCATTTTCACCAGCTTATATCTCTTCATTGCCTCGTTCAGTAACGTCATATCCCACTTCAGTATGCGGGGGAAACCACCACAGTGTGTTGGAGCGATTAAGTTCGTGTGCTCACACAGCCAAAACTGGTTATTACGGAAGGTTCTTTAGTAATAATTTATTACATATTATAAAAATATCAAATCAACCCTGTTCCTTCTAGATTATTACTATGTTAGTCATATAGAAATTAGTTATGACTTACTGGTAGGAGGATAGCACATCCAGCAATCTTCAGGTTCTTGCTTGTCTTGAGCTGCCCATTCAACAGCTCCACAACTACTCCACTCCAGTCGTATTTCTGAATATCATTCATTATCCTCAGGTACACAGTGTAGTGCCAAGAGACGGAGGTATTTCTCCTAGGAGTCAACAGTGAAGTCATCAGATACAAGTGCACCAATCTCGCTACATCACAATAACTGTGCATATCTGTATGCCTGATTACCTTCTGTAACTTTTTGAACACATTACTTTTCGATAAACTATATCCTCCCTTATTATTTTTGAAATCCTCATCGAAGCATCATGTTACCCATTCTGGTAGTACGTAATCTGTCAACATCATTGGTATCTGTTGTGTACCATTTATCACACCCATTATCAACTGCAAGTCCCTTGTAGTTAGTGTCATGAGCTCACCCCCAATCAAGAACTGACCAGATGGTTGGTCAAATGTACACATTATTTGTTGTATGTCTTCTTCATTTTTCTGCCACCTGAACCTATATTCCTCATAGTCCACAATCCTTAATGCATCAAACAACAACCAAAAAGGAGTCATTCTTATTTCATCTATGTGTCTCTCATTGAACCTTAAACTCTGTATCTCCCCTGTTGCTGTTACAAGGTTACTCCGAAAACAATTCCCAGCTTCCTCCAAGCATTCATTTCCTGTGATGGGGACTCAATCATTATTTATAAGGAAAATTCCGAACACAGTCCTTTCTTTTTCTATAACCCATAAAATTACATTTTTAACCAAGTAATAAAACGTAGATTGTACCGTAGCAGTTCTTTGGCCCGTGTTCTTTGTCGCTTGAATCTGTTCTGGATGTGTACAGAATATCTTCTAATGGTCCTTTAGATGGTCCTGGGTCATTTTATGCAATACCAAATCAACCTCGTTAAAATAAATTTCATGTGCACATCATGTTTCCGATGTCTGCAATGTGTAGACTCAAACCTTGATTATATGTGCAAACATTATGCTTCTCCTTTTTACCCTATCTCCTTTTTACACGCCATCGTGGGGACTGTGCATCTGCATAATTTTGGTATGATAGAAGATTACATACACTTTACCAAAGTTATACTCCCAAAACAACACTACATCATTCATGTTATTTTCAAACTAGCGTACCTGTCATTGGTGTGAAACTTTCATTCCTTGTATCAAATGTACCAGTACCTACACATTTTTACAATAAACATGCTGAAACCGAATAATCTAGATCCATTGTTGCATTCACAGTCAATAGTATGAAACACCAATCCACATATATGACTGCATGAACTAGTATGTTTAGTATCTACATATTTATCCAATTGACCATCCCTCATTATGTTTACTTTATGTGGATCACGAACCAATAAATGAGTTCCTCTTACCTACTCTGCTAATATTTCAACATTAAACACTTGTAACTCCCCTAAATTGTATTCAACATTACTCGGTACAATGACCACCACTCAACTCTGCTAATATTTCAACATTAATAATATAACAGCACATCATCTATGACCACCATTCAACTTTCAACAGAAGTACAAACCCATATTCTTCGGTACAATGATTACCAAAGTTTTGTTTACCCAGTACTAATTATGTGTACCAGCCCTTTAAATGCAACTACCTCTTTCTACAATACCAGTTGTTTCACTTTACTACTGGATAACTCCACATGCACTTTAATCAATGGTCTTACAACAAACAATAATAACCATTTACCTCTGTACTTTTGTTTTCCCTTTCCCTTCCTCCACAATCGATAATTTCTTACCGACTCGTCGTTGTCTATGCTCATTTGATACCTGCGCCCCCTATTCATCTTTGTCCCTGGGAAATACGTGTGTAATCTCCCATATATTATAAAATTCTACACAAATATGGCAAAATTATCAATTTTATACCAACAATCTGGTACAAAACACACTCATTGAACCAAAGGAAGAATTTATCTTACAAGACTTTGTGATTCGAGACCTAAAATCAATTCAGGATATGTTTCCACTATTTCTTCAAGATTTCGATTGCCAGCGTCGGAAATGGAGACTAGATGTCCGTCGCTTCTTCATCCGTCTTCCATAGATGAAGATATCATCTTGTTCAGAAATGGAGTTGCTTCTACTGTTGTGATTTCTCTCTCCTCTCTACACTACAATATTGAACAATGGGGTTTTGGGGGGAAATGCTTAGCCACCTACTAGCGTAGGACAGGCTGTAAAATCTCAGGGTATAGATTGTGCTATCTTCCAAACAGTAATCTGTCTTGTCAACAACAGTTTGTAGAAAAAGGTCCCTTTTTGCACCTACTTTAAATGTGTAAATATTTGTACACTCAGTGTTAGTATATACTAGTTAGGAAGCACCTAACTGTCGTGGCCCAAAAAAAAAGAAAAAGAAAAGGAATCGGTCACTGAAGGATCAAAGTGCAGCAACTCAGTTAATTGCCTAGGCCAAATTATAATTGGGCTTCAATATTTTTTGCCCATTTATGAAATTACGCCCAAGGGTGGATTGGCCCTTATCAAATAAATTAATCCTGCATTTGCAAGATTTAAGTTTAAGGAATAACAATTACTTTTTTAAGTAATTAAATTCCCTGTGGAAATAATTGTTTTTAAACAATTAAATTCTAGAGGAAAAATTGCTTCTTAAAGCAATTAAATTCCGGAGGAATAAATTGTTTCTTAAAATAATTAAATTTCCAGCGGAAACAATTACTTCTTAAAGTAATTAAATTCCCAGAGTAAAAATGGCTTCCTAAAGCAGTTAAAGTCTAGAAGAACATAATTGCTTGCTGAAACAATTTATTCAAGTGACAAAACAAGAGAAGAAGAATTGCTTGCTAAAGCAATTAAATTCAAGAAGTGAAGCCCTGACAACGAAGATCAATCACAGTCCAAGAAGTGCAGAAAATTGGCGGCCTTGAAGATTAATTCCAGTTGCATGCCGAAGAATATATTTGCTTGCAAAGAAAATTGCTGATATATATTTTCAAAAGAATTGCCAATCATCATTGAAGACCTTCGCTCGCAACTGGAAGAATTCAAAAACAAAAAATTAGCGGTCTTGCCCGCGAAGAATTACATTAGCTGGTCGCCTGGAGAAATCCTTGGAGCTGTTCGCCTGAAGAAGATCTCATTATTCGCCTCCTAAAGAAGAAGTTACACCATCTGCTCACCGCTCACCCGCTCACCTGCTCACTTGCTCGCCTGCTCGCTCTCTCACCAGAAAGCAGCTGACATTATTTAAAATATCTCGTAAAGTATCTCAACCTCATGTAATATCCCATGGGAGGAATAATAATCATCAAACTCAGAGAGCACCTACACTGGAACAATCAATGACGATTCATAATGCTACAACAAACAGGCAACAGTTGGAGAACACTGGTGTTCCAGCTATCTAAAATATTACAGCAACAACAACAGAGAGCGACGTGTCCATCTGAGATACGACCAGAACCAGAACCAGTCCCTGAACGAACTGTTCAACGTCAACTAGAAAATGAAGCCGATAGCGAACAAAGGAAGAAACAGACTAATGGAAAGCAATCGTCAGTTCGTGAACAACTACGTTGGCCAGCAATTGAAAGATTAGGCCATGAAGGTGCCCAAAAAGCCACCAAGATTTCTACAAAGTCAGACCCAAGCGACAGAGTGTCCGGCTCCGCTTACTTTTAGCGAGAGGAACGGCCTCCACGTCCTTGCGGAGAGACTTCAGACAAAATCTTATTGTCTATGAAGAAGATAATTAAAGACCTACATGCCAAGGTGTCACTACACCCTGAGGACGATTTAACCCTATAAATCCCATTATCACCATTGTCATCATCGATTCTTTTGGCACAGATCCAGCTGAAGATCCAGTATCCAGCAACAAACCTGTATAAAGGAACTTCTGATCCGAAGCATCGTGCTTCACTCAAAAGCATCGACTGGCGAACCTTATTCAAGAAGAAGTGCCCAGACCTCCAGATCAAAAGCTCTGGCCCATATTTCTCAAGCAGATGGAGAAGAGCAAATGCAGTTGAAGAACACAGAGGAATCAATACTCAACTCATCATGGAGTGACATTACAAAATGATGACCCGTCCAAAACAGATCAAGGCAACCGAGGGTGGAGAAGTTAAATCCTCACAATGCAAATAGGTCGCAACAAACATCTAGAGTATCTATTCAGAGTGAAAGACTGTGAGAATCCTCTCGCTTAAGATGATTAGATCATGAATAGTTTCCTGGGAATAGATCCTCTAAAGATAAAAAGTTTGACCTATAAGCAAAGTCATCAACTCATTCAGAGGGCAACATAAATTCACAATCACCAACATCGCCTTAATTTCCTATTATCCCAGAAGCATCCATACAAGAAGAAGTCCAACATCCGATGATAAAGCTGAACGAGGAAGAGTCAGACTCTAAAACAACTGTAACGCCCTGATCTGGGAAAATAGAAAAATGAAAGGATATAAGATGGGTCAATCAAAATGTCAAGAAAGAAAAATGACATCTGAGTGCTACCTATTGGGGCCTCCACCTGAACCTGAAAACAATGTGTGCTGAAGATCAAACTCTCCAATGATAATCAATAGAGGCATCCGACGCAACTTAATGCAAGTGTTGACAACATTCTTATTAAGACAAATACCGCATCAGCAGGACATTGCAAGATGCTTGTTGAAATAGTCACTAGAGGTCAGCCAATATGGAATAACCTACGCACCCGAACAGCGATCAAGGGACAAGCGCTTGCCGATTTCATCGTCAAGCTAACTTTCCCACAACATCCAATGAGGGGGCGTACAGTCCCAATGGCACCTCTACATAGACGAATCATCAACAAGCACAACAACAGGAGCTCGTGATAGACAAGTCTTCACTCCAACAATCAGATTCAACTTCACAGCTACAAACAGCAAGCCCTAGTATGAAACATTGATAGTCCGATTTAGGTTATCATTATCTGTTGGGGTAACCAAACTTCAAATTTTCAGAGATTCCCAGCTAATAATATCCTAAGTCCGACCAAACACACATGCAGACACATTGGCCCGACAGTGGAAAAGCAGAGCTGACACAAATCTATAAGAACCCTCGACGTTTGATTACAAAATACATCAAACTCCGAGTGAGGAGCAGGAAAAGGACAACGACAACGACAGGATTAAATGCTCAACGTCTCAATCAGACAAGTCTAAGATGTTATCAATAGCAAGGGACTCCGAGCTGTTCCTTGAAAAATCAAAAGCAAAATGAATCCCAACAAGTACTACGCATGTCATCAGAGTATCAACCACAACACAGATGAATTCCAAGACTTGTTGCGGCAATAGCAAAGATTTTATGAAGATGGTGAATTATCCCCAACGAGAAGGCCACGAATCGCCTAATCCATCAACTCTGATATCGGAGAAGTTTTCGTCACATATATATACGTCTTGTACAAAAGGGCGAGACTTTCAGTTTATCCTTTTGTACAAGATAAATGCGAAAATAATCTGCCCTATATGCCATTAACAACATGCAAAATTCTTGTGTTGCAGAATCATACGAAATATTTCTTGAAAGTTCTCTCGTACGAACTGAACTGGACCCAAGAAGTTGGCTACTTCGCGAGACGAAGTTGGCTACTTACCAATAGAGGTCGAACATTCAGAAAATGTACAAAGAGCAAGACATAATCAAGACATAACAGTCCTGGCAGAATCAGCGCCTGAGAGACACCTCAATGACAAACGACCAAACGAGTGCCTTCTCAACCAAGATTTCAAACCCAGATTGGAATGTAAACATCGACAAGCTTATTTGAAAGCGCGCAACACCAATAAAAGAGTCGACAACAAATCAAGAGGTGCATGCCTTCCAGCACGATGATCTAACACACAAAGATATTATGCGTATCATCATAACATTGAATACTACACCAGCAAGTGCATGGAATGGCAAGCCAACCTCAAGCATTCCTTTTAAAGGATTGCCAGTCATCACACTTTGTGAAGAAAACTCCAACTATCTCCGGATAAATAGAGTTTTCATCTTCTCAAGCCATGCTTTGGTAGATGACACATTCATCTCTTTATTCACTCCAAAGCAATCATCTACATTACAAGCTGCCAGCATCTCAACGAAGAAGATATATGCTGATTCACCAGAAATATCAGGCACAGATAAACAATTTGGAGGAGCTGGCACATACTGGAAGATATATCCATCTTGAGGGAGTAGCCTTCTTCAACATTATTTCGACGAAGGCCTTGATCTCAATATAAACTAGAGCGACGTCAACACTTCCTAAAGCATTAAGGAAGAAAGATCACAGATATATCACCAGGTAAAATTCTCGAGGCATCTGCCCAAAAGAAAGAACTGCCCCCACCAGATGCCTCCGGGCATGATTATTCCATCTCTATAGGCAATGATATCTAACTTATATTGAAGATGCCACCCATATAGGCAATGTGCTTCCTAGAAGTAATAATTCTTCTTGGGGCATGATAATTCCGCCTTTATAGGTGAAGACTCGAGTATTTCATCTTTATTCGTGATGTCCATTCCACCATATTGACGATGCCGCCCACATAGGCGATGCGCCTCCCAGAGGCATGATTCCGCCTATATAGGCGATGCGCCTTCTCTAAGCGATGATCCTTCTTGAAGGCATGATTATCCCGTCTTTATAAGATGTGCTGCCATAGGCGATGCGCCTTCTCAAAGTGATAATCCTTCTTGAAGGCATGATTATTCCGTCTTTATAGACGATACCGCGATGTGCCTCCCTGAGGTATGATTCCACCTACATAGGTGATGCACCTTCTTGAAGCGATAATCCTTCTTGAAGGAAAATATACTATTCTTTATCAACAATGCAGGTTGGCAATACCCCGAAACATTTCAAATCATTCAACTCCTGATCATATGTCACAATCAATAGTTGAATGGGGGGCAGGAAGGAAGCAAACAGGAAGCAATGTTGATAAAGAACAGCGGCGCCAACAGAAGTGCCACCATCTTTCCTCTGTTGCTTTGATTTTCTCGATGGATTTTTTCGAGCAACAGATGCAACAGCAAGAGCAACCGGGCCAGACGCAGGCACCTATGGTGCTGGAATTTGAGCTCCTCTCTCCTTTCGTAACACCACCATTTTAGACAGCAGGGTCCATCTTGCGTTTGTTCTGTCCGGTACCAAGAGCCATTACTCTCTGACAGAAAGTATTGAATTCTGGTGGAATGGCAACTGTAACGCCTTGATCTACAACGAGAAAACAATAAATTACCAGGAGACAGGTAGATCAAAGATGATGAACAGGTATGCGAGCACGAAACCATTGATACCCCAATACTATACTGGGGGGAAGACCCTGACACACAAAATCATCAAGAAGCAAAAAGCTTGAATTCATACTGATCACAAGCATCGGGTAAAGGAAGCTTTGACTAAATTGATAAAGAGCGGTTAGCTGGTGGTCTGACTCAAGCAGGCAGCTCAAGATCAGGATGCTCACGGTATGCACATAACATATAATGAATGTTATAGACGGCTTCTTTTAAGAGGTCACAATCTAATTGAAATCGCCTAACACGAGTGGCTACAGAGGGTTAATACGCTCCAGGTAGAGCCACGGCTCTACCTGGTTGAGCACGCTCCTCGTGTAGTGACAAAATGATAATATACTATACCAATACGTCCTGCACCAGAGCACAAGCATGCTAACGCTTTCTTGGGTTGAAAAGTTACGGCATTAAATGCATAACAACTCTCCGAACAAGAATAGAGCGTGATGCCCCGAAAGACCACACCTAGAGGGACTTGAGTGTGTATCTGAGGCCCCTCCGAAGGACGTTGCATACGATCTGGAGGATAGCAGAGTGGATGTATCCGGTAATACTGGGACAAAGCTTCATGTCCACCAAAGGGACGCAGATACTCTCCCGAGGATGAAGTGAACACTTCCTGATGGCCCAATTCTGCGCGAGTGTCTTATTAGTTTCATGCCCAAAAAGAGGCGAAACAGAGCGACTTAAAGACCCAACAGCCGCGAAAGGCGTTATATAACGATTAGATATAAATGGCATTTCATTAGAGTTCGTAAAAAATAAAACATGAACATCAAGAGCATCCTGATCGGAAGAATAAAAGGAGCCACCAAAGGAGGTAAAACTGACGTCTACAATACTTCAGACACCAGGCGAACAATACAAGAATGCTAAAGCCAACAAGCCTAAACAGTTGGGGGCACATTCACCAGCGGCAGGAGTAATTTATCCTTCAACCGGAGTGAATGATGACATCTCAGCTAGCTAAATCTCATCCATCAGTATGAAAGAAGTAGGGCCCAATACTACAACGAAAGTCGCAAAGCAACCAAGCAGAGGCGCTCGCCAAGAAATCATGCATTGAATATTCAAGCAAAACACGAAGGATCTCCAGAAAGGTCGAAAAGCTGCAAATGTATCTACTTGCAGGTACAAAGAAACACAAGAAGACAATGCTCACTCAACCCGCACGAATGGAGCAACGAACGCAGGCATTCAAATAGCCTACGGGTATCTGGAAGGATTGCACGGTACTCTTTTTTCCCTACGACCAGTTTATCCACAAGGGTGTATTACGGCTAGGTTTTTAATGAGGCCTGTAGCGTCCTTCTATGTATTTGTTACACGGTTATAGAATCCTGCGAAGCCACATCTGATGCATCTATGAATGAATACAAGGAAATACAAGCACAAAGAAGCCTATAAAGCGGAAGACAGATCAATTCAAGCTCAATCTACTTCCTTGCACTGGAGAAATCTTGCTAAGATCCAAATAGCCTGATGCTCGTTATTCATCTAACAATTCAAACAAACATCAGGCTAGGGGGCAACTGTTAATGAAATAATCGACGTGCGTTCTTAAGGAAGTAATTAACTAAGTCCGGATTGACGTGTCCAAGAGAATTGATCAAGCACGAAGAAAGAACCAGATCAAAGAACGCTCTGATAAGTCAACAGTTGTTAAGCTGGTGACGAGTCAACAACTTATAGTGAAGCAAGTAGCTGTTCAGCAGCTTCTAGTAAAGCTGGCTGCTGATCAGCAGCTTATGATGAAGCAGGCTGGTGACGATCCAACAGCTTGTATTTTCTATATAATGTAATCGAATTAATTTGAATAAGATACAAAATTTTTAGCCTAACGAAGTTCTGCTCGAATGACGAGCTTATATAAATGACCTACCTGCTTACTCATAAAACCTCGCATGTTCGTCTATTTCAGCATATTGATGGTGTAATCATTGTTATTATAGCCACATAATCGCGTTTAAGGAAATTACATCAACAATCACCCCCTGAGGATCGCAAAGGCATAGTACCAATCTCCTGAAGAATATCCTGACACTGAATAATAGGAGCCAGAAACCTCAAATCCCACTGACCATCCCATAGATAAAACAAACCCAAAGGTGACCAGGCGGGACAATGTAAATCAAGCCGCTCAACCAGAACCTGGTCCCCGAACCAATGATCATGCCAAGTACTACATCTATCCCCTAAACCAATAGACCAGAAGATATGTGGCTGAGCAAGCAAACCAAACCTCAATAGACATTGCCATTGATGACTAGCAAAACTCGGAGCAGTACGCTGACCCGGAAAGTGTGGAGAACAATACTTCCGAAGAAGAAAGTGAGCCCAGAGAGAAGACTGTAATTGAAACCTCCAATACATCTTCATACTGATAGCCACAAAAATATCCCACAAACGTCGCAAACCCAAACCTCCCTCATCCATAGGGACACACAAATCACTCCACCGAAACCAGTGTCTCTTCCGCTGACCCTCACGAGATCCCCAGATGAACCGGGCCATAATCTGCTCAAGAACATGAAACATCCCATCCGGTGGCTGAAGCACCTGCAAATAATAAAGAGGGATCGTTGCAAGGGTACTACGAATGAGAGTAAGATGACCCCCATGCGAAAGATGCCGATGCGACCAACCCAATACGGTACTTCTCATCCTCTCACAAAGATGAGTAAAAAGAGCCATCGTCCGGGCCCCCTTATACAAGGGAATCCCCAGATCAATGAAGGGTAAAGTGCTAGGCAGAAAGCCGGTCAACTGCTAAACTAAAGGAGCCCACTCAGCCTGAAACCGCCCCCAAATGTTGAAGTTAGACTCTGAACATTAAGAGACTGTCCCGTGGCTAAACAATAATGAGCAAGAAACTTCATCAAAAGAGGCAACCTGTTCTCACTTGCACGAGTAAAAATAAGCACATCATCAGCGTAAGCTAAGTGAGAAACAGGAAAACCTCCATGAGTACGGTATATCAACTCAGGCCGACTCTGAATAAGAGAATCAAGACCACGAGAATGATAATCCACCGCAAGCACAAAAAGAGCAGGAGAAAGCGGATCCCCCTGGCGCAAACCTCTAGAAGAGGGAAAGAACCCCAAAGGACTTCCATTCACCAAAACAGAGAACCAACAATGTTCTACGCAGTTACTCACAAAATCAATCCAACGAGCCGGAAAACCCATTCTAGATAACACTAACCAAAGAAACGGCCACTGCACTCTATCATAGGCTTTGGCCATATCCAACTTAAGAGCCAGATTAGGCACACCACCCGGCAAGTTGAGATCAGTAATCAACTCCTGAGCAAGAAGGATATTATCACTAATAACCACCCTGAGTGAAACCACTCTGATAAGGGGAAATAACAAAAGAAAGGATAGGAGCCAATCGACTGTTCAGGATTTTAGTGATGATTTTGTTCGTAGCATTGCAGAGACTGATGGGTCTAAAGTCCGCCCAAGACACCGAAAACGGCTTCTTAGGAAGGAGAACAATCGTGGTAGAAGTGAAAGATCGAGGCAGAGGTTGGCCAGAGAAAAAATCCCAAACTGCGGACTCCACATCAGGCCAAACTATTTCCCAACAATGCTGGAAAAATAAAGAAGAGAAACCATCTGGACCCGAAGCACTGGCAGGATCAATATCGAAAATAGCTTTCTGGATCTCATCAAAAGATGGCAGATCACAAATACCCGACAAATCAGCAGACTCAGGAAGCACGGGAAAGTGATCACGACAAAGATCAGCATAAAAAACCATATCGCTAGATAAGAGGTTTTGAAAGAAAGAAGCAGCCGAAGCTCGAAGTTCAGCCTCATCCAAAATAGTACGGCCATCAGCTTGGATAGAATGAATACGAGTACGGACACGCTTCTGCTTCACCAGACCCTGAAAGAATCTAGTATTGCGCTCTCCCTCAACCACCCAACTAACAACAATTTTTTTACGCCATAAATCCTCCCCCATGCGAAGACGAAGATTATAAATAGCCTTACATCTATTTACCTCCATCGAACGCAAAGGCGAAGGATCAACCAGATAGGCATCCTCAGCACGAGAAACCACCAAAGAAACAACCTTAACCTTATCAAAAATATCTCCAAAAACATGACGATTCCACCACTTCAGCCGCCGCTTGACAGCAGCAAGCTTCAGTTGTAGATTCATCATGCCAAAGGCATTAGTATCAAAAGACCAAGACTCCCGAACCACATCCAGCAAAGTATGGTGACGCACCCACATACTCTGGAACCGAAAAGAAGCACGGGGACAAGACACTGAAATTCTACACTGAAATAGAAGCGGAGAATGATCAGACCTTTTGCGTGAAAGATGGGACACAGAACGAACAGGGAAAATAGAGACCTATGGCACAGTATAAAGGATACGATCCAATCGCTCATGTACGTCCTGTCTGTGCCAAGTAAATGGCGAACCCACACAACCAGCATCAAGGGGCACGAAATCAGCCATCTCACCAGAGCGATCACGGTCACTACCGATCCGTTCATCCAGGTGCAAAAAGATATTGAAATCACCTCCAACCATCCAAGGGCAACCCGCAACAAACACAGCAATGTCTCTCAAATCATCCCATAAATAAACCCTTTCAACACGAACACTTAGCATAAACGAAAGTAAAAAAATCGGTTCAGGAAGAACGGCACCAGACAATCGAAGATGCAAAAACTGTCCAGAGTCAAAAAGAATATCCAAATGGAAGCCAAACTGCACAAACACCCATATCTTAATGGAGCTATTCGTTCATTTAGTGATGATACATTTATCACTGCAAAAATGCAGTGATAAATTGAAACATTTATCATTTAGTGATGATGGTTGAAATTGAAACTCCTGCAAAAATGCAGAGGGGGTAATGATATATTTATCACTGCTACCATTAATTCAATAAGGTTGCAGAAGTTGCAGCGAAATAGAGAGAGATAGAGCCACCAATTGAATGACTTTATTTAATTAGTCACCACAAAATACTCCTTCCGTCCCAGGGCACACATATTAAGAAAAAAGGTTGGAGCATGTGAGTATAAAGTTAAATAATAAAATATAAAAAGTATACTTTATTGACTTTTGTGAGTGTAATTATTTCCTTTTCAAGGTGTGAAGAAAGAGTTGGGACGTCCCGAAATTGAAAAACAGGAAGAAAGAGTTGAGACGGAGGGAGTAAATAACAGGCCATCATCACTTTCTACCTTCGACAATTTTTTTATGTTAGACGAAAAATACAGATCACATAATTTATGCCTATATATTTTTGGTCAATTCAACCATTCCACCACTAATAAATGTATTTTTATTATTATTATTATTATTATTATTATTATTATTATTATTATTATT